>AWOL01S0155626.1:18457-43442 GCA_000715115.1 Nicotiana otophora
GAGGACATGACACTTGATAGGAAGATGTGGAGGTCGAGTATTAGGGTTGTAGGTTAGGAGGTAGTTGAGTCGTGCCTTACTTCGTATCATTGTGGGACTAGTCATCTAGGGGTTTTGTCTAAGATAGCTAGTGGCAATGTTGTGGCTTACTATTTCGCTTTTTAGTGTATGTCCTATTTATTAGCTATCGTTTTTGCTTTGCATCTTTCCTCTAGATTTCACGTTGTTCCTATTTTTCTTATGATTGTTGTGGCGATACTAATATTGTCTCCTTTTGCTTTGCATCTTTCTTCTGAATTTCATGGTGTTTCTATTTATCCTATGAGTGTTGTTGTGATACTAATATTGTCTCTCTTTTTGTCCTTTTGTCTTTGTTTTTTTTTTTTTTTAGCCGAGGGTCTTTCGGAAACAGCCTCTCTACTCCTTCGGCGTAGGAGTAAGGTCTGCGTACACACTACACTCTCCAGACTCCATTAATGGGATTTTACTGGATTGTTATTGTTGTTGTTGTATGAAATAGTTTTTATTGGTTAAATTTTATCGAGAAAGAAGAACCGTGAAAAATATCAAATTCCATTCTCATCTATAAAAATGATGTCTATTGATATCATACTAATAATAATTAAAGCAAGTAGAGCACTAAAAGAAAAAAATATATAAAGTTCATTGCCTACATTCGTTTTTGTATGAGCATATTTTAAAAATTCAAATAAAACTCAGTTGCTCGTAGAATATGTGTTGATGCATTCACACAGTCACACTTATAAATTCTATCAAATGCGCTTGGGCGAGATTTGGTGAGTCCTAACACACGTTTCCTGAATAGAAGGAAAAAATAATGAAAACCGAAGAAAAAAATGTAACAAATAAACCATTGTTTCCTCTAGTCCTAACTCCTACCTCCTCACAAGCCTCTATATATTTACTTAGGCACCTAAGTTTAATTCCCTCATTTAATAGTCATTTCTAACTAAATATTTTTGTGTAGGTAAAGAAGAGTTAGATCTCATTTTTACTTTTCTATTAATAGTTACTTTAGTTTCTTTTCAAGGAAAAGATAAGTTACATAAAAAAATATTTTTTATTAATTGTAAAACTCCATTAAATACTTTTAAAAAAATTAGACTTGATAATTTTTCTTATTATTCTACACATATTTTGTTATATTTTTCGAAGAGTACTTTCATTCTCTACAATTCTGTAAGTGTTTGAGTTAATGATATTTGGTGTGTATTTTATATTATTTTGATTTTCTTTTTTTAGAAGGTCAAATCAAGCAATATAAGATGTGGTTTTTATATTTTATTCACCTATTATAGGGTCACAACTTTATTTTCCAAAGTTTCCTTCTTTATTTTCTTTCTCTTCCCCCTCCCCTTACATGATTTTTTCCCCTTTCCCTCTTCTTTTCCTTTTTGTTTTTTCCTTTTCTCTGATTCTCTCCTCTCTTTTCTTCTGACCCCTAATTGTTATTTCCCTCCAGATATTTAGAATTTGTTATCCCTTCTAAAATAATCAAATTTATTCTTCTTTTCCCTCCCACTAATTTTTCGTAAAATCTAAAAAATACATTTTTTTCTTCAAATAACTTTCATTACCAATTTAACAGTCCCTTCATGTATAGATATTTTTTCTCCCATCAATTTTCGCCTACAATCACCTCTCATATTTTCAATTTTAAACAACAAAATATTCTAAAATTGGATATTACTGACATAACAAAACTATTGTTGAATAAGTTAACTTTTAGAAATCTATATACTATGAATTACGACAATGCACGGGATATAGGAAGTCAGAAAATGCAAGATATACATAATTCAGATGCTTCACATACCAGTCTCCTCCTACTTTTACTAACAAAAAAGAAAGAAACTTTTCTGTACAAGACACAAGGAATTTGATCACAATTTATAGGAAGGAATCCTTCAAAAGTTTTTCTCTCCTAAACTACACCTTACTCAGAATTTTATTTTATAGCTAAATGTTACTCTCTATTTGAAAACCAAAAAAAAAAAAGATAACGCTAAAGAAAAAAGAAACACGAGGAGATAATTGAAGAAAGTATTTTGTATTTGAACCCTTGTATATGTTGGTTTAGGTGTAAAGAAAATTACTAAAAATAAATGATAAAAACATAAAATTATTTTACATTCATTTCTTTTTCAGATGAAATTAAATCTATAGGTACAAGCATTTTTTCTTTTGGACGAAAATAAATAATATGTACTATGTATGCACAAATATTATCTTAATCAACCAAAACATAGGTAATGATGCATCCATTGCCATCCATCGTGATAAACTTTGAACGTCACATAATTGCTTGAGGAAATGACAACTAAAAGACGACTCTACAATTTTTTAGGAAATAAAATAATCCAAATACTGCAACTACACACACCAATCACCCTATAAAAAAATATAAAGTCAAAATCAATGAAACCAAAAAGAAAGAAAGAAAACATCAGAAACTAACACACTAAGCACAATTGAAATTCCAATTTTATGCACTTCAAGCAGAAAAATAAATTACATATCCGGGTTCGGGGATGAATGGGTAATCGAGATTTGATCTTAATATCTGATTTTGATCATGTGGGCCTGTGTTGACTTTTGTTGACTTTTTCAATTTAGTTAAAAATTGAACCTTGTTCATTCGTGTGTAGTTTCTAAACCTTGTTTTGAATCGTTTGAACGATATTTGACTAGATTTGATTGGTTTGGAGTCTTTTTCTAAAAGAAAAGTGGTGTTGGAATGTTGATTGTGTTCGAAAAGAGGTAAGTATCTTGCCTAGCTTTATTGGAAAAAATTTCCTACTAAATGATATTATTTGCTACATGCGGGGGTGATGCATATACGAGGTGACGAATGTATATGTGTCACGACCCAAATCCATGTGACCGGCACCCGGTACACCACCCGACCCGAGTGAACCAACCCATATATCAAGACCAAGTATAATTGCGGAAGTAAATTAAAAATCTTGTACATTTTCAAATCAAGTCACAAAATATTTTTCATTTTCAAAATCATACATGAAACTTTTCATAAAAATGATATAATCAAATTAAATAATTATCCCGTTATGCATGACGTCCACAATCCTATTTTTATAATCCAACACCACTATCCATGGAGCCTCTATACCAAAGAATAGAATCAACATTTTTCAACAAAATAAAAATAAGAAATAACATGATAGCTAACACGAAATAAAAGTGGTGCTTCATCATACCTCGGAAAGAGAGTCATCCTAGCCATGTCCACACATCATGTACCATACCTTATCCTGAAATATGTAAAGAAACTACGACCTTGAAGAGGGGGCCCTAAGGGCTGAGTACACCATAATGGTACTCAATAAGTGCCATAGACTCTCTAACACAAGTTCCTGGGACAAGGTTTGATAAAAATAAAGCAACCAATATCTGATACAAAATAATAATAATTTTATCAGTTCACGCCCTTTGTTATTTATATGAAAAGACAAGTGAAATATCAACCATGATGTAAACTTTTAAAATATTAATATCAATTCATGATTTTTAATAAAGCTCATGCAAAACTATTTCAATTTCATCAAGTCATTAAAATCACTTTCGGCTCCTTAGGCCTAAACATAAGAAAATCATCCTTACCTTTCACTGGGAGTATTATACCATCACCGACACAAGAAGATCAACTAGGTTATGTACCTAGTGGCAAGTATCATATACCTTACTTGCTCATATTGTCTCATCAAAATGCCATATGAATCGACTCAGCCGTGCTAATAATAGCACAAAATAGTACCCTCTCAAGGGAGAGCACTCTGTCGTAGTCTATACCACAAAGTGGCCATCTACGCCTATACCGGCATGTGTAGTTTCATGATGACGAACACAATATATCCGAAACGAATCTCGGTGAAAACAAGTAACTCCAAAAATATTTGATACTCCAAAAATAGATTCATAAACAAATAGCCTCAAAGTATTTATTTTACTAAATTATGACATTATAGTCAATCCGAATCATTTGAACAAAATTAAATTATCACGATTCAACTTCCCACTATAGGTCGTGATGGCGACCAACGCCGCCGTTAGAAAAGCCAAAGGTGAACTACCAACTTAATTATTCATTTTTATTATTTTAAAATCCTGAATCTTATTAGATGGAGATATAAGTGCGTTAAAAATAAATCGTAGATATATACAATAAAGTAAAAGTGTGTCGATGTTAAGAAACCCATTAACAAATTCTAGAACATCCCAAAATCTGGTATCACAAGTGCATGAGCTTCGGTTAAAGAGTGCAATAATGATACAACATATGTCTGGGATATAAAATAGACATTATAAAGTAAATCAATAAGATGGAGACTCTGAGGGTTGCGGTACGTAGCATAGAAAGTAGCTCACCATAAAGTCCCCTTAGCCATTGCACCTACACACCAGGATGACCACCAAATGAACATGTCAGATCCTGTACATTTAGTGCAAAATATAACATGCGTACATAAATCAACGCGTACCTGATAAGTATCAAACCTAACCCCAGAGAAGTAGTGACGAGGGGTCGATGTCGACACCGACTAGTGGTCCAATAAAATAATATAATAAATCATGAACAGATATGAAGTATAAGAGTAACCATGAAGTAAACACTGTAACTCACAAAATTCTCCAAAGTTTCTTTTAGCAATATAAATCTCTCGAATGTCATGTGTTATCTCAACAAATCAGAAATATGAAATGTAATCTCAAATGGGTAAGGAATACCATATAAATGTCATGTCTCAATAAAAGGGCATCATACGAATATTCGAGCTAGCGATATTATGCACGATTATGCCGAGGTCGTACGACCCGATCTAGAGTACTGTGTACATTGTCGAGGGTCGACCGGCATGAACCCGAGATGCATCTCAATATACTGCCGAGGCGTTCGGTCCGATCCACTGAAAAGGAAGAAACTTATCGAATTACAAGTCACATGCTTAAAATATTGGCACAACAGCATAAAGTGATTATAACCTTTACCGTTTATCAAATATCTAAAACAACTCAAGGTGATAAAACTCGCCTAATATATTCCTAAATCAATTTCAATTATAAATTCAATTAATTAAGCTAGCAAATTGAGTTCAAATAATTCAAATATTACATGATAGAGTCCTAAATCTACCCAGACATAAACATGCTTTAGCTACGTATGGACTCTCATCATCTCGTGTGTGTGAAGTACCCATAACTAGTAGCACATAAAACTTTGATACCTACGGGGTAGTTTCCCTCACAAGGTTAGACAGAAGACTTACCTCGCTCAAAAGTTCCATAACCGGCTCCAACGCCTCTCTAACGCCTCAAATCGATGCCCATCAATCTGAAACTACTCAAATAACATGCAAACCAATAAAAATATACTCCAACACCCATAATTAATCAATTTATAGCAATTCCCAACTTCGTTCGAAAAGTCAATAAAGTCAACCCTTGGGCTCACGTGCCCGGATTTCAAAATATTTTAAAGATAAATATTACCCATAACCCCACGAACTCAAATATATAATTTATTTCAAATTCCATGTCCAATTTCATGATCAAAATTCAAAATTACCAATTCTAGGTTTTCTTCCAAAATCTCAAAATTCTTACAAAATCTCATGTTTAAATCCATATATAGAACATGTATTTAACTCACAGTAAGTGGGAATCACTTACCTCATGATAGATGATGAAAATAGCACTCAAATATCGCCCCGAAGGTCCGCTCCAAAGAGAAAAATGAGATGAAATGATCCAAAACCCAATTTTTAAGAAGTGTTCGGCCTAGCGACCCTTCTTCGCGATCGCGGACAACCCCTGGAGATCGCGAAGGCCAACCAGCCTCGCCCACGAATTACTCTACGTGAATGCAAGGTCCTTCTCGCGATCACGAAGCACAGCTTGCCCAGGCCTCTGCGAACCCGAGCCTATTATCGCGAACGTGAAGGCCAAACATAGCCTCAACAGATTCCTCTTCCGCGATCACCTGGCACAACTCTCCCAAACAGGCATGCCTCCACAACCCACCGCGTTAACGACTCTAACCTATGCTAACGCGAAGAACAACCTGTACCAGCTTCGCGATCGCAACTCCTTTTACGCGATTGCGATGAACAAAAATGCCACTAGTCTAGTTAGCCCTTCGCGATCGCGACCACCTTCCGCGATTGCGATGCACACCCAACACACTAGAAACCAGCAGTGATAAAACAAGGGGAATTTTTCGAAACCATACTGAAACATTCCCGAGTCCCCTAGGACCCCCGTCTAATCATACCAACAAGTCCCAATACCTTATCCAAACTTATTCAAAGGCTCGAAACACCGTGAATAACATTAAAATCATGAATCGACGATCAAAATCTTTCTTTAATCTTTCAAACATTCAAACTTCGACGAATGCGTCTGAATCATATTTAAACATTTCGGAATGACGCCAAACTTTACGTATAAGTCACAAATCATGATACGAACCTATTCCAAGGCTTGAAACCTCGAATGGACATCGATATCACCAAAGGCTACTTCAAATTAAACTTAAGAAATTCTAAAACTTTCAAAATGCCATTTTTTCATAATAAGCGTCGAAATGCTCCCGGACTAAGCGATACTCAACCCGAACACACGCCCAAGTCCGAAATCATCATACGAACCTACTGGAACCTTCAAATACCGATTCTAAGGTCGTTTAATCAAAAGTCTAACCTTAGTCAACTCTTCCAACTTAAAGCTTCCGAATTGGAAATTTTTCTTTCGAATCATTTTCGAACTTCCCGAAATTCAATTCGAACTATGCGTACAAGTTATAAAATATGAAGTGAAGCTACTTAAGGCCACAAACTACCGAACTACGTGCTAGAGCTCAAAACGACTGGTCGGGTTGTTACATTCTCCCCCACTCAAACATATGTTGATTCTAGAACGTGCCATGAACTGCTCCGAAGTTGCCCAAAATCGCTGATTAACACCTCGTGCACCTACCCGTGCCACCATAACCCATGTAAGCACACTGGCTCGAGCCAGGCTGAAGGTCCTTCCTGCTACCTTAGCCCATAAGCCTTAGCACCAAATTTCAACATCTGAAATTCTCTGTGAGACCTGATTCTAACATATGAGCACCGTATCAATCTCAATATGCTGAACCCAAAACATGATCAGCCACTCATGCTGTAATCACACATCACACTGCACAATCTGTATGCCCAAAATAACATCCTCTAACCACGATAATTGCAAATTCATGAATTTGATACCCGTAGTATATCTCATAACACAAATAAGTCCGGTTCCGACCCTTGCAATACTACAATGATGAAAGAGATGTATAGAAACTCATAACCACCTGCCAAATCAAATATTCATGGAATTCCTCTGCTCAACAAGAATCCTTGCCTCATTCTGAACTGAATAGTGACATTTTCCCTATATTATACCTTATATAAATCCGATTGCACTGATTTAAGGTCCAATAACCACGTCTCACCCAGTAAAAGCTGCTCAGGCAATAAGCCACCTCAAACACCATCAAAAATCTCATATGACGCCATATATGCGCCAACAAGCTACAACTCGAATATGACGCATAAGGAAGAACGAACTCTGGAAAAGAACTATCCAGCCCACGTAATGAATAAAACGGCAAACATATGCTATGACCCTATCTCAGAGATGAGAAACAAAGCACACAAAATAAGTATAAGGAACCGTACTTAACATCTCATTATTGGGGCATGTAACCCGATCCACACATGATGCCGTTGTGGCGTGCAACCCGATCCAAACATAATACCGTTGCAGCGTGCAACCCGATCCAAATACGGTACTGTGGCGGCACGCCACCCGATCCACACAAAACAATAAATAAAGAGATACCTATCTAGCCATAATGCTCATACCTACTAAATGCCCGTATATTGACCGCAAGCACACCAAGTGCATAAATACCACCCCTGGGGAGACGGATAGCGCCATGTGCTACAAAACTCAAGGTGCAATAAACGACCTGCATCTCGAGAGCCATCTTTCTCATATAGCACCACCAGCTACACGGGGTCACAACACATGTGCGAATAATCAAGCTATCTTATAACCCACATGGCATAATAGAATACTATATCGAATAGTTGATGACAAGAATATCATCCCACACCTGAAGACTCCTCCATAAGCAATGCTATGGTGACTGAACACATCCGACCTGATGTAGAGAATATATTCACATTAGATCTATAAATGGATCACAAGACGATTCCGATCATCCCATACTAGGCCAATAACCTTTCAAGGATCCACAATGACCTTATTCATGACACATACAAGTAGTCTTCCAATCCATAACAAACTCTCACAGTCCACAACCAAAGAAACAGAGCACCTCTCAAGCATAAACTCTTCCAATAGCCGTAGTACCAGAATATTCATATCTGAATTTGATTTCTAACAATCAAATGACTAACATGTCACACTTATACGATCTTTCCATGGGAATTAATCCCACAACCTCTGCACCAAGTAGAAAATTCAGCACATCCATGGCTATTAACCATACTATTTCTGTAATGCATTTCATGAACCCGCAATTTAATACACAATGCCTCATCCATAGAGCACCATTCTCAGCTGACACTAAAATAGCGCCAGCATACTCTGAACATCTGATATCCTCCCCGCCCATCCGAGCTCGTTACATTCTTATCAAAACTAAATCGCAACCTTGATCCTCTGCTTCTAATTCCATACAACTCACTACACCTATCATGCTGCTACACGAGAGTACAAGCATTCATCATGACCCCTGAACTACTAGTAGAATAAACACTTCATTGGATAGAAACCTTTCACTTAACTCATTTCAGAAGACGAATTGCAACACACAGCCAATTTCTCATAACTGCGAAAGACAAAGAACTCAAGTCGTAGTCTAAACCGCCATAACTCCTTCGAGATCCATTTACACATAACCAAGCCATCTGAATCAAATACCCCCAAGTCAATCAAATTACGGTAGCTGTCAAGCCCGCACTCACAGCCACGAATCACCATTATAGCTTAACATACTGAAGGAACTGATCATTTCCAACACCATGCTCATTCAAACCATTACCAACTAACGCAACTTCTTCTAATTTACTCTTGACTTGCCTTCAAATTAATAATAGCTCCATTCAAACACATAAGGGACCCCAAATAACACCCATCCCGAGTGACCCAAATCATAAGACCAAGTCATCTCAATACCCATGAACCATCTCATACTCCCCTCATGCACTCAACAGTGTTTCCAACTGATACACTCGCTCTGAAAGACCTCATGCGAATCCGAAGTTGTTTCTCCCATTTCTCCAACACTTCATCGCAGACCCAATAATAACATAGAAATTCCACGAGTATTCTTCATACATTGCTGCTAAATCCCAGTCTTCAGCCATATAACGAACCCAAAATCCTTAGACGTTATACTTAGTTTCTTGAACCCACTAGAACTACTATTGAGAGTCATCTACTATGACCTGGTCCAAATATAACCAAACTATAGCGCCCTGCTAACACACGAACACTCCCCAAGAAGCAACCAGATGAATTCTTTTCCTTGTACATCGCATCCATCAAATCCCCTACTTTAATTACCACTGATGTTTTCTTCCCTTAGTAATAAATAATCCACCAATGCACCGATAACCCAAAACTGCAAAGGCAGATTACCACGTGACCCAATCATAGACAGTAGGCTCCCCCACTTAGCTCTAAGCCATAATCACATAAATCCAGAACACAATGACTCCTCCTCCTCAGTTACCATGATCTAGCACCATTTCTCAACCAAAATTCTCACAATCTCTTGTTAAACTTTTCATAAAACATTCCGAATTATCAGCCACAGTCGCACATTTGACCCTCTGATAGTCATACCATCTTCTTCAAGCAATCCAAGCTCACATCGCAGTACATGCCTCTTGTTGAGTGAAAAGTAGAACTCTTCATAGGAATTTCATCAAAAATCATACAACCGCTAACCTATTCATAGGAGATAGCCCATCTGTGGAATCCCATATCGACACCTACCAATGACGTTACCCTGGTTACAACTACCACAAAATCAGTAAACCCTCTTGAGCTATGCTCGTCCACCAGCTATAAGAGTCAGTTCATTCTCCATTAGCATCAACTGAAGGTCCAACTATACGTCCCGAAACTCGAAGTCATGTTGCATCCAAAACGATAATCAAGCTTTCACACCCTTTTTCATTCCAAGAAAACTCCCTTCCATCATATTCAACTTTCCACAATACAGTAGCCACCACCCTAAATGAAATTCATAGACTTAGTCATTGTCCACCATGATCCCCAAATCGCTCTAAACTTTCTCAAAGCGTGTGGCTATCTTACCACAGAATCGATACGCTACTCTACCACTCCCACTTCGGTTAAACCATCTCCTTAAGCAACTTCTCGACCTCTACTATTCATACTTGACCTGCTAGCAATTCCACCACTGCGAAACACCTCCCACCATGTCCTTCCTCCTCTTTTGCTGCCAAAATAATACCTCAAATCATAATCCATCTTTGTAGCACCCGAACGGATAAATTTGCACCAACTCTGAGCCTCCATAAAGATCATCTCCCTCGATCCATCAACATTAGAAGCACCGATTCGACTCTGAAACTGCCATACATTGCCATCTCTGATAACCGCTGCTTAGGCACCATTCCACAATACCCTGCCCTAAAGGTAAATCAAAGGAGACCCTAACACCGATGGACCTAAATGTGTTCCAACAAGGACGAAGACACCACACAACAAATGAAAATTACACCACATTCAAAAATATCTAGTCTTGCTACTCCGTCAACCAAGGCCCGATCATCTATAGTCCAATTGCCTTTCCTCCACCAGAATTAAATGCCGAACCTCTATGCCATGACCCGAGTAACCCTCCTCTCGGGTCACTCACTCCCGCGACACATAAATGAGAAACCTATCATTCATACCAACACTGCACGATAACAATGCATAAACCTCATAATACAGTGTGCATAGCCTCAAAACCGTAGGCAAGTCTAGCACTAGGCGTAAACGACAGAGCACCCTTCCACGAGGCGATGATAGTAGCCCACTAGAATACGCATGGAGAAACATCCTGCACTACATCTGCAGTACCACCATAACTCCTCGATGCATAGTCGATAACAAGCTCTCATCATCGTATAAGAATGAGTAGGAAGGAAATGAAGGCATAAGCTTTAATGTTATCAAATCGCACGACGAGGAATCAATGAGGGAAGTGCTCCTAACAAACTTGTAGTCTCACCAAGATAATTACAGATATCTCTGTACTGATCCACAAGACTCTACTAGACTTGCTCATGACTCGTGAGACCCAAGTGAACCTAGTGCTCTGATACCAAGTTGTCACGACCCAACTTCCCACTATAGGTTATGATAGAGCCCAACGCCGCCGTTAGGCAAGCCAACGATGAACTACCAACTTAATTATTTATTTTTATTATTTTTGAAATCATGAATCTAATTAGATAGAGACATTAGTGTGTTAAAAAGAAATCGTAGATACACACAATTTAAATAAAATATAAAGTAAAAGTGTGCTGATGTTAAGCAACCCATAAACAAATTCTAGAACATCCAAAAATCCGGTGTCACAAATGCATGAGCTTCGGCTAAAGAGCGCAATAATGATACAACATCTGTCCGGATATAAAATAGACAGGATAAAGTAAATCAATAAGATGGAGACTCTGAGGGATGTGGTACATGGCATAGAAAGTAGCTCACCATAAAGTGCCCTCAGTCATTGCGCCTATGCGCCAGGATGTCTACCAAATGAACCTGTCAGATCCTGCACATTTAGTGCAGAAGTGTAGCATGATTACATAAATCAACCGTACCCAGTAAGTATCTAGCCTAACCCCGGAGAAGTAGTGACGAGGGGTCGACGTCGACACCTACTAGTGGTCCAACAAAATAATATAATAAATTATGAACAGATATGAAGTACAACATCAACCATGAGGTAAATATTGCAATTCACAAAATTTTCCAACATTTCTTTTAGCAATATAAATCTATTGAATGTCATGTGTTATCTCAATAGATCAGAAATATCAAATGTAATCTCAAACGGGTAAGGAATACCATATAAATGTCAGGTCTCAATAAAATGGCATCTCACAAATATTCAAACTCCTAGAGGTATTACGCACGATTATGCCAAGGTCGTAAGACCCGATCTAGAGTGGTGTGTACACTGTCGAGGGTCGACCGACGTGAACCAAAGATGCAACTCAATATACTGCCGAGGCATTCAACCTGATCCACAAGAAAGGAATAAACTTATCTAATTAGGAGTCACATTCTTACAACACAGGTGCAAGAGCATAAAGTGAATATAACCTATACCATTTATCAAATATCTTGCCAAACAACTCAAGGTGATAAAGCTTAGTCTAATATATTCCTAAATCAATTTCAATTATAAATTCAATTAATTAATTTAGCAAGTTTAGTTCAAATAACTCAAATAGTACATGATAGAGTCCTAAGTCTAC
Organism: Nicotiana otophora; assembly: GCA_000715115.1. NCBI lineage: Eukaryota > Viridiplantae > Streptophyta > Magnoliopsida > Solanales > Solanaceae > Nicotiana > Nicotiana otophora. The sequence continues at coordinate 31,057 of AWOL01S0155626.1, forward strand.
TCGGACATAAACATTCTTTAGCTACGTACGAACTCTCGTCACCTCGTACGTACGCAATACCCACAAATAGTAGCACATAACAATTTGATACCTATTGGGTAGTTTCCCCCTCATAGGGTTAGACAGGAGACTTACCTCGCTCTGAAGTTCCATAACTTGCTCCATCTAACACCTCAAATTGATGTCCATCAATCCAAAACTAGTCAAACAACATGCAAACTAATAATAATATACTCCAACACCCATAATTAATTAATTTATAATAATTACCAACTCCGCTCGAAAAGTTAATAAAGTCAACCCTTGGGCCCACCTGCCCGGATTCCAAAAAGTTTCGAAGATAAACATTATTCATAACCCCAAGAACTCAAATATATAATTTATTCGAAATTCCATGTGCAATTTCGTGGTCAAAATCCAATATTACTAATTCTAGGTTTCCTTCCAAAATACCAAAATTCTTACAAAATCTCATGTTTAAATCCATATATAGACCATTTATTTAACTTAAAACAAGTGGGAAATACTTACCTCATAATAGATGATGAAAATAGCAGTCAAAAATCGCCCCCAAGGTGGGCTTCAAAGAGAAAAATGAGATGAAATTATCCAAAATCCGATTTTTAAGAAGTGTTTTGCCCATCGACCCTTTTTCGCGATCGCGAAGGCCAACTAGCCTAGCCCATGAAATTACTCTACGTAAACTTGAGGTCCTTCTTGCGATCGTGAAGCACAGCCTACCAGGTCTTCGTGAATGCGAGCCCATTATCGTGAATACGAAGGCCAAACATAGTCCTCAGCAGATTCATCTTCCACGATCGCGTGGTAAAACTCTCCCAAATAGGCCTGCCTCCACAACCCACCGCATTCGCAACTCTACCCACGGAAACGCAAAGAACAACCTACTCCAATTCCGCACGCGACTCCCCTTACGCAATCGCGATGAACAAAAAGGTCACCAGTCTATTTAGCCATTCGCGATCGTGACCACTCTTCTGCGATCGCGATGCACACCCAACACACCAGAAACCAATAGTGATAAAACAAGAGTAATTTGACCGAAACCATCCTGAAATACTCCCGAAGCCCACGGTACCCCGTCCAATCATATCAACAAGTCCCAATACCTTATCCAAACTTATTCAAAGGCTCGAAACGCAGTGAATACCATCAAAATCACGAATAGACGATCGAAATCATTCTTTCAACTTTCAAACATTCAAACCTCGACGAATGTGTCCGAATCATACTTAAACATTCGGGAATGATGCCAAACTTTACGTACAAGTCACAAATTACAATAAGAACTCAAAACCCCAAACAGACATCGATAATACCGAAGTCTACTTCAAATCAAACTTAGAAAATTCTAAAATATTCATAATGCCAACTTTCCATAATAAGCGCTGAAATGCTCCTGGACCATCCGAACACACTCCCAAGTCTGAAATCATCACACGAACCTATTGGAACCTTCAAATCCCGATTCCAAGGTCGTTTACTCAAAAGTCAAACCTTAGTCAACTCTTCCAACTTAAAGCTTCCGAATTGGAAATTTTCCTTCCGAATCAACTCCGAACTTCCCGAAATTCAATTCCAACTATGCGTACAAGTCATAAAATATAAAGTAAAGCTACTCAAGGACTTAAACCATCAAACGACGCGTTAGAACTCAAAATGACCGATCGGGTCATTAGATAAATGAAATCCTTTCTCATTTCATATTAAGGTAATTAACAAAATGACATTCCAATCCTTACATATTTAATAAGTACTATGTCAAAATGTAAATATTTTAAAATATCATATTTCCCATTTTATAAAATGAAGATAATAATAGAACTCAAATGTTTAATCTATTTATCATCGATATAAGTTTTTAATAAAACTTATAATATTTGCCGCGAGTGTCATTTTACATCAAGTCCTTGGAAACAAGACTCTTTTTTATTCCTTTTATAAAATAATAAGGTATTTTTTATGCAACACAATTTAAGACAATTGGTGACATCCTTTCCTGCTTGCCCCCAAAAGTATAGATGCACATTTACAAACAATTTCATATAGTCCAAAGCATAAGTTTAGAGAAAATTCCTAGAGAAGAATAAGTTTTAATCAACTTATCTCGATTTTGCTTTATTTCACAAACTTTCTATTCTCTTCCATTGTTCCAATGTTGATTAAAATGCTCAAACATCATCAACAAGTCAACATCTATAATTAGATATTCTAATTACATCAAATTATAACCTAAAATATTGATCAATATCTATTTATGTCTCATAAGTTGGTTACATGCCTCCAACAACTCAAATCGCCGAATAGATTCACATGCTAGCCTATTCAACTTTATTCTTATAATTTAATACCCATTTGAAGTCATTAATAATACTACATCAATTTTCCAATGCCACCAAGTTACTATTCATCGTCTTCCTTAATCAACACTTTTAAAATATACAATTCAGGTGATTACTTCCAACTTCTGCTAACAAATAATTCCATAAGTTCATTATATTTGTCAATTTCATTTTCAAGAATACTATTCATCTTCTGTAACAACCCGGCCAATCGTTTTGAATAGGTTAGCCCTGATCTCTTAAATTATACCCCCTCTATGCTACGTTATGGTTATGTAAATTGCCAAGGTGGTTGGTTTCGGTTTCGGGTGAGTGTCGGAGTGAAATGGGACACATAGTCCCTAAGTTGGAAGGTTAAGTCGTAAGAGTTGAACATAGTTTGACTTGTATGAAAATGGCTCCAGAATGGAGTTTTGACGGTTCCAGTAGCTCTGTAGGGTGATTTTGGTCTTAGGAGCGTGTCCGGATGTGGATTTGGAGGTTCGTAGGTCGTTTCGGCATAAAATGGCGAAAGTTGGAAGATTTTAGAAATTTTGACCGAGAGTGGACTGTATTAAGATTGGGGTCGGATCCTAATCCGAAAATTAGAATAGGTTTGTAATATCATTCATGACTTGTGTGCAAAATTTGGTGTCAATCGGAGTTGTTTTGGTATGAATCGACGTTGGTTTATAGACTTGAATTTGGATTGCGATTCATAGAAATTGTATTGTTTGATGTGATTTGTGGCCTCGAGTAGGTCCGTTATGCGTTTTGGAACTTGTTGGTATATTCGGACAAGGTCTTGTGGGCCCCGGGTGTGAATCAGATTGAAATCGGATTATTTGTGGACTTGTTGGATTGCTGAAGGTGCCCAACTTCTAGTGTTTTCGCACTTGCGGAGGGAATGGATGCAGGTGCAAGCTCGCAAAAGCAAGCACTTGGTCACAGATTCAGAACTGAGCATGCCCGGCTAGGGGCACAGGAGCAGAAAATGTTTCGCAGAAGCGGCATCGCTTCTGCGGTGGAGAGGAGCACGTGAGCGACAATGTTCCGCAGGTGCGACGCTTGAGCCACAGGTGCGCATGCGCATATGCGAACCCCTTTTTTGCAGAAGCGTATTCTTTGGAAATAAGTGAAGTCCGTACCTGCGGTGCGAATTAACTGGGCAGAAAAGGGAATTTTCGAGGGTGTTGATTCATATTTCATTTTGGGATTTTGGGAGCTCAGTAGGAGACAATATTTCGAGAGAATTTCAGAGGGATTGTTGGGGTAAGGATTCGTAACTCAATTTTGATTAAATTACACTAATCTATCATTATTTTTATTATGTAATTAAGGATTGGAGTTTGAAATATTGGAAAAAAGTGGTAGAACTTTTTAGACTAAGTTTTTGGGATTTGAAAGGCAAAATGAGGTCAGATTTAGATAATTCTTGTATGATTGGACTCGATATCGAATGTGTATTCATTTTTTTATAATTTTGGTAAGGTTTCGAGACACGGTCCGGGGTGACATTTTGAGTCAATTTCTCAATTCTTTGCAAAACTCATAATTTCATTGTTTGAATTAGTTTCCTATAGTTATAGTTATAGTGTGAAATTATTTTGGCTAGATTCGAGCCGTTCAGAGTTGGAAACTCGAGAAAAAGTCTTCTAGTTGATTTATTTAGAGTGGTTTGAGGTAAGAGACTTGTCTAATCTTGTGTGGGGGAAATTTCCCTTAGGATTTGGTATTGTGGTGATAATTGCGATATGTGGAAGCCGTGTACGCAACGGGCTAAATATGAAATTTCCGATTTTTAGTTAGGTAGTTTCCTTTCATGGTTTAATTGAGTTACTTTATCATGTTGTAGTCATCATATTTAGTGTAATGTCACATGTCTACTTGTTATATCTCTTATTTTCATATTGTCCTATATGTTTAGTTGAATTACTTACTTTTTTTTATTCCGTATTCATTATTTAACTGTTGAATCCTTATTTGAAATGGCTATTCTTGGAATATCGTATCGTTGAATTTGGTATTGAGTTGCAAAAGTCGTGGTTCCTATTGAGGTAAAGTGTAAGTTGTGAAAAATTATTTTGTTGAGTTACTCTTCGGTTGTTATTGTTGAGACTTTATGTACATTGTGGTTGAGCTGTGGGCTCCTTGTTGTGAAATTCTATTATTGTTTGGCTTTTTTGGAAATTTGTGATGTTGGGCACTTAAGGTGCAAATTGTGATACGTTGTGATATTGATACGCATGCGGTGGTATAAGGTTCCGATGTTGAAACACATGCAGTGAGATAAGGTGGGCTTGATACGCGTGGCTAGTAGGGGAACTACTAGAAGCCATGCAGTGTGATAAGTTGGGCTAAAATGCGGGGTGCTATTTTGGAAAACATAATTTTCAAAACTAAATGTAAAAGATCCCGCGGTGATATAAGGAAAGACTGTGATTTACTTTTATGATTTAGGACTACGAGGTGGTACCTTGGTAGTGGCCCTTGCTGATCTTTCTCTATTTGTTGTATTTGCGTTGGTTGTTTGTTTTCTTAACATGTAAATCCTTGTTTATTTCCATGTTGTACTTGCTGTCTTGATTCTGTGTTGTTAACTTTCCGTAAATTTCTTATTGTTTCATTTCTATTGACATTATTATTATATTGTTATATCTTTCATCTTGTTTCATATTATCTCCAGTAGGGCCTTGACCTGACCTCGTCACTATCTACCAAGGTTAGGCTTGGCACTTACTAGGTACCGCTGTGGTGTACTCATATTATACTTTTGCACATCTTTTTGTGCAGATCCAGATACTTCCTATCAGTCCCGACATTAGTGAGCTGAGGTTGATTTAGAGACTTCAAGGTACACCTGCCCACGTTCGCAGGCCTCGGAGTCTCCTTCTATCCTGTTTTCCTTATTTCATTACACTATCTTAGACAGTGATGTATATGATTGTTCAAAAGTTTTACTAGAGCTTATGACTTATACTTCATCAGATTCTGGGAGTTGTACATTTTGAGTTACAGATGTTATTTATGCAGTTGTTGAGGTTTTGAGATTTTAAGTGATTATTTCAATTATCCCACACGTTGATAGGCTTACCTAGTTTTAGAGACTAGGTGTCGTCACAACTTCCTATGAAGGGAATTGGGGTCGTGACAAGTTGGTATCAGAGCTCTAGGTTTATAGGTGTTATGAGTCACAAATAAGTTTAGTAGAGTTTCGCGGATCGGTACAAAGACGTCTGTACGTATCTTCAGGAGGCTATGGAACTATTAGGAAAAGCTTCACTTCTTTGATTCCTTGTCATGTGAAATTGTTGACTTCAGGATTCTAAACTTCTGTCTTTCTATTCTCTCATAGATGGTGAGGACACACATAGTCGGATCAGATGATTAGACACCTGCGCCCCCTGCTAGAGCCGCGAGAGACTAGGGCCGGGGTAGAGGCCGAGGACGTCTACGTGGTGTAGCTAGAGCACCTGCACGAGCTGCTACAGAGGAGCCACCAGTAGCTTCAGCTGGAGAACAGACACTTGAGACGTCTGTTACTGCCCCAGCACTACAGGAGACTCTCGCCCAGTTTCTGAGCATGTTCGGCACTTTAGCTCAGGCGGGGTTGATTCTACTTGCTCCTGCCATATCTCAGGCCAGGGGAGGAGCACAGACTCCCGCCGCCCATACCCTAGAGCAGCGGGTCCAAGTTGACTAGGTCCCAGAGGTCATACCAACACAGCCGGTCGCCCCAGTTCAGCCCAAGGCTAAGGCAACAGCTTCTGAGGGGGAGCAGCTCAGGTTTGAGAAGTACAAGAAGTACCACCCTCCTACTTTCAACGGCTTGGCTTCAGAGAATTCCCAGGGTTTTCTTGAGGAGTGCCACCTTATCATCCGTACTATGGGTATTGTGGAGTCTAGTGGAGTTGCTTTCAATACGTTCCAGCTTAAGGGAGCGGCGTATCAGTGGTGGAAAGCATATGAGTTGGGTAGTCCGGTCGAGGCAGCTTCACTCACTTGGGCTCAGTTCTCAGACATGTTCTTAAGGTAGTTTGTTCCCCAAAGTCTCAGAGATGCATGGCTTATAGAGTTTGAGCAGTTGCGCCAGGGTTCTATGATCGTATCGGAGTATGCGGTCCAGTTCAGTGATTTGTCAAGGCATGAACCAGCCTTGGTCCCTACTATTAGAGAATAAATCCGTCAATTTATCGAAGGGCTCAACCCTAGTATCAGATTTATCATGGCCCGAGAGTTGGAGATGGACATCGCATACCAGTAGGTAGTGGAGATCGCTAGGAGATTGAGGGTCTGTAAGCCCGTGAGAGAAAGGAGAGGGCGGCCAAGAGGCCTCAAGATTCTGGCACATATAGTAGTGCCCGTGCCCCAGTTGCAGCTCGTCATGGTAGGGGCTATGTGAGCCGTCCTGTTCACTCACTACTTCCAGCTTCCAGTGGTATTCTGGCCACTCCTAGGGCCCGGACTCCCTATTATGCACCACCATTGTCTAGTGCACCTCCTGCACGGGGTGCTTTCAGTGGTCAGTCCAGCAGATCAGGCCCGAGCCATCCACAACAGCCACATCCTCCAAGAGCTTATTTTGAGTGTTGTGACACTCATTATATGGTGAGGGATTGCCCCAGACTCAGAAGGGGTGCACCTCCACCGACTACTCTGGCTCCGCATCCACCGAGTCCTCAGGCTTCTTAGTCCATGGTCATCGTACCAGTTACCACTCCACATGTACAACCTTCTAGAGGTGGAGGTCGGGTAGGTAGAGGTCGCCCTAGAGGGGGAGGCAGGCCAGATATTATGCTCTTCCTGTTAGGACGGAGGCAGTTGCATATGATTCAGTCATCACATGTATTTTTCCGGTCTGTCATAGAGATGCATCAGTCTTATTTGATCCAGGCTCCACTTATTCCTATGTGTCATCTATCTTTGCTCAATATTTGGGTGTATCCCGTGATTCTTTGAGTTCTATTGTCTATGTGTCCACACCTGTGGGAGATTCCCTTATTGTTGACCATATGTATCGGTCGTGTTTGGTTGTTCTTAGTGATTTTGAGACCAGAGCCGATTTGTTATTGCTCAACATGTTAGATTTGATGTTATTTTGAGTATGGACATATTGTCGCCCTATCATGCTATTCTTGATTGTCACGCCAAGACGGTGACATTGGCTATGCCAGGTCTGCCGCGGTTAGAGTGGAGAGGTACTTTAGATTATGTTCCTAGCAGGGTTATCTCATTTCTAAAAGCTTAGCGAATGTTGAGAAGGGGTGTGATGTATATCTAGCATATGTGAGAGATGTCAGTGTTGATACTCCTACCGTTGAGCCAATTTCGATAGATAGGGATTATCCAAATGTATTTCCGGTGGATTTTTCGGGCATGCCGCCCGACAGGGATATCGACTTTGGTATTGATTTATTACCGGGCACTCAGCCCATTTCTATTCCTTCATATCGTATGGCCCCACCAGAGTTGAAGGAGTTAAAGGAGCAGTTGTAGGAGTTGCTGGATAAGGGATTCATTCGGCCCAGTGTATCACCTTGGGGTGCTTCGGTCTTATGTGTAAAGAAGAAGGATGGTTCTATGCGCATGTGCATTGATTATCGCCAGTTGAACAAGGTTACAATGGAGAACATGTATCCATTGCCACGTATTGATGACCTATTTGATTAGCTACAGGATTCTAGAGTGTTCTCCAAGATTGACTTGCGTTCATGCTATCATCAGTTGAAGATTCGGGAGCCAGATATCCCAAAGACTGCCTTCAGGACTCGGTATGGTCATTACGAGTTCCTTGTGATGTCTTTTGGGGCTAACCAATGCCCTAACATCATTCATGCACTTGATGAACAATGTATTTCATCCCTATCTTGACTCATTCGTCATTGTGTTTATTGACGATATTCTGGTGTACTCCCGGAGCCGGGAGGATCATGAGCAGCACCTGAGGACTGTGCTTCAGACCTTGAGAGAAAAGAAGTTATATGCAAAATTTTCAAAGTGAATTCTAACTTTATTCGGTGGCATTTTTGGGTTATGTAGTGTCGAGTGAGGGGATCAAGGTAGATCCAAAAAAGATTGAAGCAGTGCAGAGTTGGCCCATACCGTCTTCAGCTACGGAGATTCGGAGTTTTCTTTGTTTGGCGGGGTATTACCATCGATTTGTATAGGGTTTCTCGTCTATTGCAACACATATGACCAGATTGACCCAAAAGGGTGCTCCGTTTAGGTGGACTAAGGAGTGTGAGGAGAGCTTTAAAAAGCTCAAGACATCTTTGACTACATCCCAGTATTGTCATTGCCTTCGGGTTCGAGGTCTTATACTGTGTACTATGATGTATCGCGTATTAGTCTCGGCGCAGTGTTGATGCAGGACGGTAGGGTGACTGCCTACGCGTATGGACGGTTGAAGGTGCATGAGAAGAACTATCATGTCCATGACCTTGAGTTAGTAGTTATTGTTCATGCCTTGAAGATCTGGCGGCACTATTTTTACGGTGTCTCTTGTGAAGTGGTTAGAGTTTCTTAAGCACTATGATATCACCATTCTATATAATCCCGGGAAGGCCAATATGGTGGCCGATGCCTTGAGTTGCAAGGCAGAGAGTTTGGGAAGCTTAACATATCTACCAGTAGTAGAGAGGCCATTGGCCTTGGATGTTCAGGCCTTGGCCAACCAGTTTGTTAGATTGGATATTTTTGAGCCGAGCCGAGTTTTGGCTTGTGTGGTTTCTCAGTCTTCTCTTTATGATCGTATCAGAGAGCATTAGTATGACGACCCCCATCTACTTGTCCTCAAGAACATAGTTCAGCACGGCGATGCCAAGGAGGTCACTAATGGGGATGGCGGTGTGTTACGGATGCAAGGCAGGCTATGTGTGCCCAATGTGGATGGCTTGCGTGAGTTGATTCTCTAGGAGGCTCACAGTTCGCAGTACTCCATTCATTCGGGTGCCGCCAAGATGTATCAGGACTTGAGGCAACAATATTGGTGGTGGCAGATGAAGAAGGACATAGTGGAATGTGTAGCTCGGTGCCTAAACTGTTAGCAGGTGAAGTATGAGCATCAGCCGCCCGGTGGATCGTTTCAGAGGTTAGAGATTCCACAGTGGAAATGGGAGCGAATCACTATGGATTTTGTTGTTGGGCTCCCACAGACTCGGAGCAAGTTTGATGCGGTATGGATAATCGTGGATAGATTGACCAAGTCAGCTCATTTCATTCCAGTGGTGACTACTTATTCTTCAGAGCAGTTGGCTCGGGTTTATATTCGCGAGATTGTCAGGCTTCATAGCATGCCGGTATATATCATCTATGATCGGGGTACGCAATTTACATCGTGGTTCTGGAAAGTTGTACAACATGAGTTGGGCATGCGGGTGGAGTTGAGTACAACATTTCACACTCAGACGGATGGACAGTCCGAGCGCACTATTCAGATATTGGAAGATATGCTTTGTGCGTGTGTGATGGAGTTTGGGGGTTCTTGGGATCAGTTCTTGCCACTTGCGGAGTTTGCCTACAACAACAGTTACCAGTCGAGCATTCAGATTTCCCCATATGTGGCTTTGTATGGTAGGCAGTGCCGGTCTCCGGTGGGTTGGTAGGAGCTGGGTGAGGCTAGGATATTGGGTACAGACTTGGTTCAGGATTCTTTGGAGAAGGTTAAATTGATTCAAGATCAACTTCGTACATCCCAATCCAGATAGAAGCGTTATGCGGATCGTAAGGTTCACGACGTCGCATTCATGGTTGTGGAGTGGGTCTTGCTCCGGGTTTCGCCCATGAAGGGTGTTATGAGGTTTGGGAAGAAGGGAAAGTTGAGCCCTGGGTATATCGGACCTTTTGACATTCTTGAGAGGGTTGGAGAGGTGTCTTACAGACTCGCACTACCACCCAGTCTAGCAGAAATGACTTCGCTTCTGTGGTGGAGATGAGCGCAGGAGCGGCAGTATTTTGTAGGTGCGACGCTTGAGACGCAGATACGCATGCGCATATGCGAACCCATTTTCCGCAGAAGCGATTTCTTTGGGCTTAAGTGAAGTCCGCACCTACGATGGGTTTTCCGCAGGTGCGGATCCTCAGTTGCTGCAGTAAGGTCGCAGATGCAATTTAATTGGGCAGAAAAGGGAATTTTTGAGGGTTTTGATTCATATATCATTTTTGAATTTTGGGAGTTTGGTGGGAGACGAAATTTTGAGGGATTGTCAGAGGGATTGTTGGGGTAAGGGTTCTTAACTCGATTTTGGTTAAATTACACTAATCTATCATTGTTTTTATCATGTAATTAAGGATTGGAGTTGGAAAAATTAGGGAAAAGTGGTAGAACTTCTTAGACTAAGTTTTTGGGTTTTGAAAGGCAAAATGAGGTCGGATTTGGATAATTGTTGTATGGTTGGACTCGATATCAAATGGGTGTTCGGTTTTTGTAATTTTGGTCGGGATCCGAGACGCGGGTCCTTGGTGACTTTTTGGGTCGATTTCTCAATTCTTTGAAAAATCATAATTTCATTGTTTGAATTAGTTTCCTATAGTTATATTTATAGTATGAAATTGTTTTGGCTAGATTCGAACCGTTCGGAATTAAAAAATCGAGGGAAAGGCCTTCTAGTTGATTAATTTAGCGTGGTTTGAGGTAAGTGACTTATCTAACCTTGTGTGAGGGAAATTCCTCTTAGGATTTGGTATTGTTGTGATAATTGCGATATGTGAAAGCCGTGTACGCAAGGTGACGAGTGAGTACCCTGGCTAAGTGTGAAATTTTCGATTTTTAGTTAGGTAGTTTCCTTTCATGCTTTAATTGAGTTACTTTATCATGTTGTAGTCTTCGTATTTAGTATAATTTCACATTTCTACTTGTTTTATCTCTTACTTGCAAATTGTCCTACATGTTTAGTTGAATTACTTACTTTCTTTTATTCCGTATTCATTATTTAACTGTTGAATCCTAATTTGAAATGGCTATTCTTGGAATATCTTATCATTGAATTTGGTATTGAGCTGCAAAGGCCTTGGTTCCTATTGAGGCAAAGCGTAAGTTGTGAAATATCATTTTGTTGAGTTACTCTCCGGTTGTTATTGTTGAGACTTTGTGTACATTGTGGTTGAGCCATGGGCTCCTAGTTGTGAAATTCTGTTATTGTTTGGATTTTCTTGCAAGTTGTGATGTTAAGCACTTGAGGTGTGAATTGTGATACATTGTGATGTTGATACGCATGCGGTAGTATAAGGTCTAGGTGTTGAAATGCATGCGGTGAGATAAGGTGGGCTTGATATGTGTGACTAGTAGGGGAACTACTAGAAGCCATGCAGTGTGATAAGGTGGGATAAACTGCGGGGTGCTATTTCGGGAAAAATGATTTTCAAAATTAAATGTAAAGGCTCCCGCGGTGATATAAGAAAAGACTATGATTTACTTTTATGATTTGGGACTACGAGGAGGTACCTCGGTAGAGGCCCTTGTTGATCTTTCTCTATTTGTTGTATTTGCCTTGGTTGTTTGTTTTCTTCACATGTAAATCCTTGTTTTCTTCCGTGTTGTATTAACTATCTTGATTCTGTGTTGTTAACTTTCCGTAAATTTCTTATTGTTTCATTTCTATTATCATTATCATTATATTGTTATATTTTTCGTCTTGTTTTATATTATCGCCAGTAGGGCCTGGACCTGACCTCGTCACTACTCTACTGAGGCTAGGCTTGGCACTTACTAGGTACCGTTGTGGTGTACTTTTACTATGCTTCTGCACATCATTTTGTGCAGATCCAGATACTTCCTATCAGTCCCGACATTAGTGAGCTCAGGTTGATTTAGAGACTTCAAGGTACACCTGCCCACGTTCGCAGGCCTCGGAGTCCCCTTCTATCCTGTTTTCCTTATTTCATTACACTATCTTAGACAGTGATGTATAGGATTGTTCAAAATTGTTACTAGTGCTTGCGACTTATACTTCACCAGGTTTTGGGAGTTTTACATTTTGAGTTACATATTTTATTTATGCAGTTGTTGAGGTTTTGAGATTTTAAGTTGTTATTTCAATTATTTCGCAT
>AWOL01S0155626.1:45412-79397 GCA_000715115.1 Nicotiana otophora
TGTATATATATATATATATATATGTCAATTCTTGCGCGTACTCATTTAGAACTTTAGTCTATCATGTAATTTCTAACTTGATTTATCCCAAGGTCTCCCCTTAGTCCCTATATCACTTTAAATACACCTCGTACACTTGTTGTTCATCGTATCTTTTATATTATTAATTAATACTCGCACACAAATAAATATAATTAGCACACGTCGGACCTCTTAATAACATTATAACATTTCGAAACCTTTTCTTCGGGGCGATACAATATGCATGTGCCGGGTTTTCCATGCTCGGGGGGGTGGGGGGAGGGGGATTATATTCTTCTTTATGCCTTGTTGAAGTTCGTAATCCCTTGACTTATGCCTCATTTAAATTTATGACTAATAAATTCAATTATCTATGTTAGAAATCATGTTAGAACATATGACCTCTTGAAAGGATTTAATGTGTTATTTTTGAGATTGTTTACATACTTAATTTGACAGTAGCATCATAAACACCCATCTATACATGTTATTGTTATTCTACGTGAGCTTCTTTACCCGTAGTAAGAGATGATGATTGGGCCTTAGGGCTATGTTTGTCACAATGGGTCGATATGACGTTGGCACGATAAGTTTTGCCGTGTGGTGTGAAATAAGATTGGTCAGTTGTTATTACCGTGTGAGAATAATAGGAGTTGGATGTTTGTTATGATTACTTGTCCGTTAAACACTTGCATGCCCTCTACTTTGGGTTTTATTAATGTTTCTTGTTTTGTATGTTACTTTCACGTTTGTGTTCCTTATGCAGTTACCTCTATTTCTACCTTGTTTGTTACTGTTACTCCTACGCCTTTACTTGATTTACTTCTGCTACATGTCCTCTTCGAATTCATGCCTTTACTTGTTATTAGCCCGTACATGTTACATGCCTTCATTTGTTACATGATTTACTCATTAGATGCCTTGACCTATCACACCTTCACTTACTACATGTATTCACTTGCTATATGCCTTTACTTGCTACATGCCTCCACTTGTTATATGATTTCACTTACTACACACATCTACTTGATACCTGTTTTTACTTAACGTACATATTTCCCCGTTTCATGTTCTACATTTCTTTAGCCGAATTGGGTGACTTTTAGATCTACTGTGTGTTTATGCTTTGTGGAAGCCTTGTCTTTATATGTGGGAGACTAGCTCTGGGGTGCTATGTTGCTCATCCTACTTTGTTGAGTTTGCATTCCTAGTTAAAATCCGTGTGTTAATTTTCTTGGTATTACATTGTGAATTTCTCGTGCTTGGTTGTTATAGAATAGTTTCGTATGAACTTATTATACACACATGCACACACACACACACACACACACACACACACACACACACACACACACATATATATATATGGGGGATTGGGCTGCATGCTGCAACGGTATTGATATTATATATGGAATCGGGTTGCACGCCGCTACAGTATTGATATTATATATAGGATCGGGTTACAAGCCACAACGGTATTGATATTGTGTATATGGGATTGGGTTGCACGCCACAACAGTATTGGTAATATATATATATATATATATATATATATATATGTGTGTGTGTGTGTGTGAATTGGGTTACTCGCCGCAATGGAGAAGTTGTACTATAGTTATTCTTGGTTGTTGGTTTCTGTTACCGTATTTTGTTGTTAAACTAAGTAGTGATGATATTCTGGGGCCCTCTATCATTTATATTCTTGTTTCATTTATTACATAGTTATTACTTTCTCTATCTCATATTTCTCTTTCTACTTATCATCTGCACAGGTAAAAATAATAAGTGAGTATCTTTTAACTTAAAACCTTGTCACTACTTCACTGAGGTTAGTCAAGATACTTGCTGAGTACATGGGGTCAGTTGTACTGATACTACACTTCNTGCACGCCGCTACAGTATTGATATTATATATAGGATCGGGTTACAAGCCACAACGGTATTGATATTGTGTATATGGGATTGGGTTGCACGCCACAACAGTATTGGTAATATATATATATATATATATATATATATATGTGTGTGTGTGTGTGTGAATTGGGTTACTCGCCGCAATGGAGAAGTTGTACTATAGTTATTCTTGGTTGTTGGTTTCTGTTACCGTATTTTGTTGTTAAACTAAGTAGTGATGATATTCTGGGGCCCTCTATCATTTATATTCTTGTTTCATTTATTACATAGTTATTACTTTCTCTATCTCATATTTCTCTTTCTACTTATCATCTGCACAGGTAAAAATAATAAGTGAGTATCTTTTAACTTAAAACCTTGTCACTACTTCACTGAGGTTAGTCAAGATACTTGCTGAGTACATGGGGTCAGTTGTACTGATACTACACTTCTGCACCTTGCGTGCACATCTTGGAGTTGCATAGCTGTGGAAGACGGAACCTTGCATTGAACACGTACCTATGTTCCAGATTCAAGCTACCTCTTGCTCATGATAGTTTAGGATTTCATCTCTATTTATATAAACTTCAAACATATATTGTATTTATTCTTCATATTAGTTTTGTAAATCTAAATCATAGAGGTTCATAACTTGTACTACCAGTCCTTGGGAAGTTGTATAGAATTCAGTTGTTTTCATTTTTGTTATTTGTTGCTCCCAAACACACACACAAGTATACATAGTAGTACAAGTAATAAAGTGATAAATCGAGTGTCGAACCCACATAGACTTGTGTTAACTACCCACTAGTTTCACCAATATTATTATTAAGTCGAGCCAATCAGAGTTCAAAAGTGTGATTATACTAAGAATTAATTCTAACAAGTTAAGAATTAATCAATCAGCAAAATAATTATTCTATATTCAGTGGAGATGAATATTCCAGAGTTGTGATCGATTCACCAATCCTATTGTGTTCTAATTAATTCTCCCTTTCATACAATTCGCTCATGGTTGCTAATTAATCGAATAATTATTCTCGTAGTGTTCTCCCGAATTACTACTCTCCTATTCAAAATAGATTAATACCTATATTCCTATGGAAGCAATCTATTAAGAACACATTAAGATTACGATATTCAATTGATCATGATGACTAGGTATATTTCTATCCTAACCACAAATCCGCCCTCCACTCAGAGTTAAGATCATGCCCTCTTCAACTCTTCTCTAATCTAGACGTAGCTTTCCCAAGCATAGTATAGATAGTAAATATAACCTAACTGTTGGTCAGACAATTAAGAAATTAATCACGGAATTAAAGAAATAACCACAAATTAGCAAATTGTAATCAAGGTTAAGTCAACTTCAAACAGCAATATTCATGGCTAAATCACAACCCCAGAACTATGGGTTTTAGCCACTCATGATAAAATCAAAAAATTTAAGAAGTATTGAATAGTTGAAAATAACTAAGAAAGATGAAGAAAAACTAAGAATCATTGCTCCCGAGTGTTCCGTGTGTGTATTTTTGTCACGCCCCGACCTTGAGGAGCACGACCAGCACTTAACTGAGATATCCCAATCAAGCTTACACGATGCCTTCTGCCCGACCTTACCCATGAATAAAGTGAAGATGTATTCCATTAACTAGACAATGAGAATATTACATGTACAACACCAACTGCACTACCATTAGCTACTTCATTTACAACTCCCAAAATACGCTACACATTCATAGTTAGAAGTGGAAACATGTGATACATATACAACATTTCTAGTTTGACTTACCCAAATCAAAATACAACACACACTATGTTTACGGATCCTCTAATGGATATAAAAGAGTAATATGATGATGCCGACAACAAGGCCCTGGCTATACCTCAAAACACTATACATAAGGAACAAAAGATACAAGACCTCGATATGACGTGGGGCTCATCAAGTCAACTGGGAAGAAGGTGTACCGCTATCACTGATCGATATTGCCTGCTGTGGAACCACCTGTATCCATTAAAGATGTAGCGGCCCCGGCAAAAAGGATGTTAGTACATATAGAATAGTACTAGTATGTAAGACTAAACACCCTCTCAATGAATCGAGTAAAAGTACAAAGAGAAAGAGACATGGAATCAATGAGAGCCTCAAATAATAGTATTAAAGCATCAAATTAAGAGAAAGGTAAATTTGTAAGTAAATATCAATAGTTCTAGGTTGGGATATCTTTAGTGCCGATACACCACCGTATTTTTAGCACGGAGTACGATCTCGTCCCGATCGGCTAAGCCATCTCACCCAAAGACATCCAATCACAACACCACCATGTGTTCGGTATGGCGTCCGATCTCAACCCGATCGGCTAAGCCGTCTCACCACAATGCAGTGTGGGTCGACATACTTCCGCTAGCAATCATCTCATCCTAATTAAATAGGAATAATCTAAGCACATCAGTCTCGTTCCATTTAAGGGGAATAATCTCAATACATCAATACGAGGATTTAGCCCTAAATCACTCCTACACCGGCACGTGTAGTTTCGGGGTTAGGTTATTTCAACCTACTCTTTCTCGATAACTAAACGATGCTCCCAAAAAATTTATTATAAAAGGAGTTAAAACTCATTTCATAATCTTTCACGCATTCTTTCATTTTATTGGCACTATTAGCCACAAGCGTAGTTTTCATTCTTGGCGCGATGGCCACATTTTATTTCTCATACTTACTTCTTTCTCTTTCAAGCATCATCATATATTACCAAAAATAAGAGCATTTGTAATCAAGACTTTAAATATACATATGAGCAATAGAAGTCTTAAACATGTTGAATTTTCCTTCCAAGAATAAGGCATCATAATTCTTTCATTTGGAACATGGATTGAAGTCATAGCATTATGATACATGAGCCATACTTGAATACATTCCCGAAGGATAACATAATATGATAGGAGCAATTGAAACACATTTTGAACATATAATTTTCGACATAATGCTTAATTGGAATAACTGAATATATTAGGAATGACTTGGAACATCTGAATTAGGAACTTGAGCCAATCATACTTGAATCTTACGAGAACATCATGGAATTCGACTTTACAAGAGAAGTTTAGCCAACAATACCTCGCTTGAGCTTTCCTTAAACTACTACAACATTCCGAAATCCTAGAAACTTCAATCTATTTAGAGATATAACAAAATTGAACCATAATTAGGAAGAGCTTCATGGGTTCAGCTCACCTAGGCATTTCATCAAGTACTAGGTGTGAAAATATGGCTACAAGGTTCTCTTATAAGATTTTCCTCACACCACAACCAATCCAACACCAATAGTTCAGCCAAATCGGCTCAACGACCTGCCCACACCTTTATTGGTACATGCATGCACAAAGAACACTCCCACTCCCTAGAATCACACTCCTCATTATCTATTCCCAGTCCAATTTCGAAATTGAAAGCTAGGGCTACAATCTTACCTCTTTAGTAGACAATTTGCAAGCTTTCCTTGTGGATTCTCCAATGCTTGAGCAAGGAATTGAAGTGGAAGGTGTTGGAGGTCCTCCTTCTCTCTCTAGTTCCTCCTCTCTCTCTTAAAATATCTGAGTTTTGCCTTCTAAATAGGCCCTAATGGCTTTTAATCAAAATTGGGTCAGGTTATAAAAAACACAAAATGGACCCTCCGAACACAGCTATGCGGTTGCAGAGTGCATCGCAGATCAGGTCTGCGGCCAACAAAATGGGCCGCACAAATGGTCCCAAAAACTGGGCTGGCCTGATCAAGTCTGTAGCCATTTTGCGGCTCACAGAACAATTATGCGGTCGCATACCGCACCGCAAAAGTCCCCTACGCAATTTTATATGTTGAATCTACGATGAATGTGCGGCCTGAAAAATGATTACGCAGTCGTATAATGGACCGCAAAATGACCTCCAAACATTAGCTTTGTTCCTGTTGCGCTCTACGGCAGATCTGCGGTTCGCAGAGTGATTTTGCGACCGCATAGTGGATCGTAGAAATGCCATGTTCTGCAAATATTATTCTTCCAACTCCCCGACAAACTGCACAACCCAAAAGGTTCGTACCGCGGTGAGCTTATCTACAACCCTTAAACCCTTAGCCCACCTTGGCTCCACGAAACCCCGGGTTCTAGGTAAAATTTTACAGGGCCTTACATCTTCACCCACTTAGGATCATTCGTCCTCGAATGAGGAGTAGAGTTTGCCTAAAATACCCAACATAACTCATTTTTTCTTTTACATATCTCAAACCCTCAAATTCTAGTTAACTCCCAAAATTTCTAGAAATTTCGGCAGAGTTTTCCCCTGTAATTTGGCCTATCCACCTATCAGAGAATCCCATAAACCAATCCTAACAACATGTATATAATCCAACGACGTAACATAGCATGAAAACAACAAAAATTATGGCCTCATAAGCATTATATTACCTGAAAGGAACATCATTAACATAAACTATACAAGTGGAACATAATTTATAGAAAGTAAGCTTTTACCATTTTCATAGAACACAACTACGTAGTTATTCAAACAAATAAGGGTACTTCTTCTTCATCTCTTCCTCGGCCTCCCAGGTGGCCTCTTTAACCTGTTGGTTTTGCCATAGCACTTTCATAGAGGCAATCTCTTTATTTCTCAGCTTTCGAACCTGCCTATCAAGAATGGCAATCGAAATCTACTCATAAGTCAATTCTTCATTAATCTTAATAGACTTTACCGAAACAATGAGCGACGGGTCTCCAACCACCTTCTTCAACATATACACATGAAATACTAGGTGCACTAAGGATATCTCTAGAGGTAACTCGAGCCTGTAAGCCACCTGACCAATCCTCTGAATGATTTTGTATGGCCTAACATACCTGGGGCTCAATTTCCCTTTCTTCCCAAACCGCATTATACCCTTCATGGGGTAAACCTTCAAGAATACCCAATCATCCTCTTTGAACTCCAAATCTTTGTGACGCATATCCGAATAGAACTTGTGGCTACTCTAAGTAGTTTTTAACCATTCCTTAATGATATTAACCTTCTCCATAGCCTGGTGTACAAGGTATGGGCCTATCAATTCTTCTTCCCTAACCCCGAACCACCTAATGGGAGATCTACATCTCCTACCATATAGGGCCTCGAACGATGCCATCTGAATGCCGACATGGTAACTATTGTTGTAAGCAAATGTTGTGAGCGGAAAATGATCATCCCAGCTACCCTTAAAGTCAAGAACATAATCTTGCAACATATCCTTGAGCGTCTGAACAGTCCGCTCTGCCTGCCCGCTGGTCTGTGGATGGAAGGCTATACTAAGATTCACCTGAGTACCCAACCCTTGCTGAAGTTTCTTCCAAATGTTAGCTGTGAATTGTTCCCCCCGATCAGAAATGATAGAAACTGGAGTGCCATGCAACCTGACTATTTCCTTGATATACAACTAAGCATACTGTTATTCTATGTCGGTAGCCTTAACAGGTAAGAAGTGTTTTTATTTCGTGAGTCGATCCATAATCACCCAAATCGAGTCAAACTTACGAGGCATGCGAGATAGTCCCACCACAAAGTCCATATTGATTATATCCCACTTCCACATTGTAATTTCTATGTTCTGTGCCAATCCATCGGGCCTTTGGTGTTCGACCTTCACTTGTTGACAATTTGGACATCTCGCCACAAAGTCCGGTACATATCCCTTTATATCATTCCACCAGTATACTTCCTTGAGGTCATGGTACATCTTTGTATAGCCTGGGTGCACGGAATACCTGGAATTGTGAGCCTCGGTCATGATTCTTTCTCAGAGACCATCTACATTTGGAACGCATAATCACCCCCGGTACCTTAGTGTACCATCATCCGTGCCAAGAGAAAAATCCATGGTCCTATGTTTATGAATTACCTCCTTCAACTGTACCAACAATGGATCATCGTATTACTTCTCCTTGACTTCCACAAAAAGTGAAGATTCAACCCTATTTTGCACAATCACCCGTCCTTCACTAGAGTCCACAAGACAAACTCCCAAAATAGCCAACCGATGAACTTCCTTGGAAACGGCCTTTGATATGCCTCCAAGTGAGCCAAACTACCCATGGATTACCGGCTAAGAGCATCCGCCACAATATTAGCCTTCCCCGAATGATATAGAATATCGATGTCGTAGTCCTTAAGAAATTCAACCCACCTTCTCTACCTTAGATTCAATTCCTTCTGTCTGAAAATATATTGAAGGCTCTTATGGTCCGTGAATATATCCACATGGACCCCATACAAATAATGACGCCAAATATTTAGTGCGAACACCACTACCACGAGCTCTAGTTCATGAGTTGGATGGTTCTTCTCATGATTTTTGAGTTGCCTAGAAGCATAAGCAATCATATTTCCATGTTTCATCAATACATACCCAAGTCCGATCCTTGAAGCATCACAATACACCACAAACCCATTTGCACCCTCTAGTAAGCTCAACACTGGTATCGTAGTCAATCTTGATTTCAACTCTTGGAAGCTTTTTTCACAAGTCTCTGACCATTAGAATGTAACTGCCTCCTGCGTCAATTTAGTCAATAGAGAGGAAAGAGTAGGGAACCCCTCCACAAACTTCCTATAATACCCAGCTAAGCCCAAGAAATTGTGAATCTCTGTTGGAGTTCTAGGTCTAGAACAATTCTTCACAGC
Source organism: Nicotiana otophora (assembly GCA_000715115.1). NCBI lineage: Eukaryota > Viridiplantae > Streptophyta > Magnoliopsida > Solanales > Solanaceae > Nicotiana > Nicotiana otophora. Next base: position 54,021 of record AWOL01S0155626.1, read on the forward strand.
TGCGATCTTATAAGGATCAACCTTGATTCCTTTACTAGAGATGACATGACCTAAGAATGTGACATATTCAAGCCAAAATTCACACTTCAAAAACTTTGCATACAACTTGTGCTGATATAAAGTATGCAGAACTGCCTTGAGGTAATCAGCATGGTCCTCTCGACTTAGTGAATATTCAAGAATGTCATCAATGAATACTATCACAAAGGAGTTGAGAAAAGGCTTGAAGACTCGATTCATAAGATCCATGAAAGCTGCCGGGGCATTCGTTAGCCCAAAAGACATCACAAAAAATTTAAAGTGCCCATACCGGGTTCTGAAAGTTGTTTTCGGAATATCCTGCTCTCTGATTTTTAATTCGTGATACCCCGATCTTAAGTCAATCTTGGAGAAATACTTAGCACCCTGCAATTGATCAAACAAGTCATCTATCCTTGGCATTGGGTACTTATTCTTGATCGTGACCTTGTTGAGCTGCCGATAGTTAATACACATTCTTAGTGACCCATCCTTCTTCCTTACAAAGAGAACTGTCGTGCCCCAAGGCGACACACTCGATCGGATGAAACCCTTCTCTAACAAATCCTTCAACTGCTCCTTTAGTTCCTTCAATTCTACCGGTGCCATTTTGTAAGGTGGAATAGATATAGGTTGCGTGTCCGGCATCGCATCAATCCTAAAATCTATCTCCCTATCTGGTGGGATCCTGGGAGCTCATCAAAAAAGATCTCCGGAAATGCATTCACAACTAGCCCGGACTCAAGTGAAGGTGCCTCAGCATCGGTGTCCGTAACCCGGACCAAATAGTAAATACACCCCTTATTGATCATCTTTTTTGCCTTAAGGTAAGAAATAAACCTACCTATCGGCACTACATCATCCCCCTTCCACTCAATAACTAGCTCATTTGGAAATTCAAACCTAACGGTTCTGGTTCGGCAATCAAGCTTGGCAAAACATGAATAAAGCAGTCCATCCCTATTATCATATCAAAATCAACCATCCCCAATTCAATGAGATCGACCATGGTGTCCCGACCATGCACCATGACAACATAATCCCCATAAACCCGCGTGGCCATAATAGACTCACCAACTGGAGTAGATACAGAGAACGGCTCATGGAGATGTTCCGATTCTATCCCGAATTCCATAGCAACATAGGGAGTAACATATGACAAAGTGGAACCGGGATCAATAAGAGAATATACATCATGAGATTGGACAGTCATTATGCTTGTGTCAACATCTGTAGAAGCCTCTAAACTTTGATGACCCCTCATAATATAGAACCGGATGGGTCCTCCCAAACTCTATGCTCCACCCCTAGCTGCACCCCGCCCTGCGAGTGCTGGAGTACCTCGAGCTGGAGAAGGTGCTGCAGATGTAGTAGCTGCAAAACTGGATGGCTGCGCCGTACCCCTACCCACTCTATGGCAGGACGAACGACAATCCCTCTGAATGTGACCCCTAATACTGCACCAGTATCATATGGGTAGGTCTATGTAGCAAGCCCCTAAATGCATCTTCCCAGACCTAGGGCATGGGGCCCTCCTCTGCTGTTGGAATCTCCCTCCAGGCCTACCCTAAAGGTAGGATCCCCCATTGCCCTGATTGAGCCTGAAACGGCTCCACTGCTACTGATCGTGCCCTGATGGTGGTGCACTATCTGAAGACAGAGCAAAGGATTGGAATGGCCCTAATGACCCTCCCCTAAACACTGATCTTCCACTATCGGAAGAACCACCAAAGTTTCTCGCGGAACGGGCCTTATTGCTACCCTCTCGCTTCATTCTATTATTTAATTTACGGGTCTCTGTGGCTTGAGAAAATGCCACCATCTTCCTATTGTTCTATCAGAATTCAAGGCAGTTGTAGCGACCTCACTAATAACCAAGGGGCTGAGGCCCTGCACAAATCGGCAAACTCTAGCCTCCATCATGGGCAACATGTAAATGGAATACTTGGACAGGATATGGTACTCCCACCCACTCATGATACATTGTTTCAGGCTCTAAAACTCAGCGGTACGGGATGCCTTGGTCTCGGCAGGCAAGAAATTATTGATGAAGGCGTCGGAAAACTCACTCCACCTTGCCAGAGGGCTCCCTTCCACACGGGACTCCTCCCACAGTTCAAACCAAGAATATGCCACCTCTTTCAGGCGGTAGGAGGCCAACTTCACTACTTCCACCTCAGTAGCACGCATAACTCGGAGAGTCTTGTGCATCTCATCAATAAAGTCCTGGAGATCCTCCTCAGGATTAGTAACCGAGAACACTGGAGGATCCAATTGAAGAAACATGTTCACCCTGGAACTAGCAACATTCCCTTGCTGGCTGGAAGAAGTAGGTGCAACATTCGATCTCTGGGCCTGGGAAGACACTATCTGAGCTAACATCTGTATGGCTCCCTTAAGATCCCCATCAAGAACACTAGGACCAGGAGTTAAGGCTGGAGGTGGAATTGGAATATCAGTTGGAAGAGGAATCATTGCACCCTCAGTAGGTGTAGGAATTGGTGTAGTCGGGGCAGGAGTAGTAGAATCAGGCAATGTTATGGTTGGGGGATTATCTCCACCCCTCGGGTGCTCACACGCATCATTAAGTATAGGATCAACTGCCACTCCTGAGGTGGCATTGGTTTTTTGGCCTGTTCTTGCCTTATTCATAGGCGCCATATACTGAAAATAAAAACAATGCATGAGTTAAAGGAGGAACAGTCTTACAATCAACTTTATCGCACGATCTAGAACATCCAAGAAGGGTGACATTCCTAAACGTCCAAATGGCCTCCTAATTATAGATGTGGTGGACAACACACCGATAAGAAGGACTCTACTAGACACGGCTTCGAGACATCCTAAGATACTTTAAAACATTAGGCTCTAATACCAAGCTTTTCACGCCCTAACCTTGGGGAGCGCGTACCGACGCTCAACCGAGATATCCTAGTCAAGCAAGCCTACACGATACCTTCTACCCGACCTTACCCATGAATAAAGTGAAGATGTATTCCATTAACTAGACAATGAGAAGATTATGTGAACAACACCAATTTCACTAACATTAGCTACTTCATTTACAATTCCCAAAATACATAACACATTCATAGTTAGAAGTGGAAACATGTGATACATATCAACATTTCTAGTTTGACTTACCCAAATCAAAATACAACCCACACTATGTCTACGGAGCCTCAAGTGGATACAAAAGAGTAATATGATGGTGCCGAGAATAAGGTCCCGGCTATACCTCAAAACATTATACATAAGAAACAAAAGATACAATACCCCGATATGAAATGGGGCTCACCAAGTCAGCTAGGAAGAGGGTGTACCGTCGATGTCGCCTGTTGTAGAACCACCTGTATCCATTAAATATGCAGCACCCCCGGCAAAAAGGACGTTAGTACAGATAAAATAGTATTAGTATGTAAGACTAAACACACTCTCAATGAATCGAGTAATAGTACAAGGAGAAAGAGACATGGAATCAATGAGAGCCCTAAACAATATTAAAGCATCAAATTAAGAGAAAGATAAATTTTCAATTAAATATCAATAGCTCTAGGTTGGGAGATCTTTAGTACCGATACACCACTGCATCTTTAGCATGGATTCCGATCTCAGCCCGATCGGCTAAGCCGTCTCACCACAATGTTGTGTGGGTTGACATCACTTCCGCTAGAAATCATATCATCCCAATTAAAGGGAATAACCTCAACACATCAATCTCGTATCATTTAAGGGGAATAATCTCAACAAATCAATATGGGGATTTACCGCTCAATCACTCCTACATCGTCACATGTAGTTTCGGGGTTAAGTTATTTCAACCTACCCTTCCTCGGTAACTAAATAACGCTCCCAAAACATTTATTATATAAAGGAGTTAAAACTCATTTCATAATATTTCACACATCCTTTCATTTAATTGGCACCACAAGCATAGTTTTCATTCTTGGCACGATGGCTACATTTTATATCTCATACTTACTTCTTTCACTTTCAAGCATCATCATAGGTTATCATCAATAAGAGCATTTGTAATCAAGACTTTAAATATGCATATGAGCAAAGGAAGTCTTAAACACGTTGAACTTTCCTTCCAAAAATAAGGCATCATAATTCTTGCATTTGGAACATGGATTGAAGTCATAACATTATGATACATGAGCCATACTTGAATACATTCCCGAAGGATAACATAATATGATAGGAGCAATTGAAACACATTTTGAACATATAATTTTCGACATAATGCTTAATTGGAATAACCCAATATATTACGAATGACTCGGAATATGGGAATTAGGAACTTGGGCCAATCATACTTGAATCGTACGAAAACATCATGGAATTCGACTTTACATGAGAAGTTTAGCCAACATACCGCGCTTGATCTTTCTTTAAACTACTACAACATTCCAAAATCCTAGCAACTTCAATCTATTTAGAGATATAACAAAACTGAACCATAATTAGGAAGAGATTCATGGGTTCATCTTACTTAGGCATTTCATCAAGCACTAGGTGTGCAAATTTGACTACAAGGTTCTCTTATAAGAGTTTCCTCACCCCACAACCAATCCAACACCAACAGTTCACCCAAATCGGCTCAACAACCTCTCCACCGCCTTTATTGATACATGCATGCACATAGAACACTCCCACGCCCAAGAATCACACTCCCCATTATCTATTCTCAGCCTAATTTTGAAATTGAAAACTAGGGCTAGAACCTTACCTCTTTAGTAGATAATTTGCAAGCTTTCCTTGTGGATTCTCCAACACTTGAGCAAGGAATTGAAGTGGAATTTGTTGTAGCTAATCCTTCTCTCTCTAGTTCCTCCCCTCTCTCTTAAAATATCTGATTTTTGCCTTCTAAACGAGCCTCTATGGCTTTAAATCAAAATGGGGTTATGTTATAAAAACACAAAATGGACCCTCCGAACTCAGCTATGCGGTTGTAGAGTGCACCCCAAATCAGGTCTGTGGCCCGAAAAATGGACCGCAGAAATGGTCCCAAAAACTGGGCTGGCCTGATCAATTCTATGGCCGTTCTGCGGACCGCAGAACAGTTATGCAGGTCACATAACGCACCATAAAAATCTCCCTCCAGGATTTTTCAAGTTGAACCTGCGACGAATGTGCGGCCCGCGAGGTAGGATAAATTCTCGTCACCAGAGCCCAGTGTAGTAAGGGGCGCTAGCCCTGGCGCTGGAGATTTTGAAGTTCTGATTTCTGCGACATAGGTAGCATCCCACGCTAGCCTGGGCGCTACTTTGTGGTATTTTTCCCATTTCGTTCCCTTTGTGCTTCAACTCACACACCTTCGTTCCATATTTACTCCGGATGATTCCTACATAAAACAATACCACGAATTAATACAAATCATTACATTACACATATGAAATCTATGAAATATGAGTAAAATGCGAGGCAATATGCATGCAAGTATACATACTTTAAGGCGAATATCAACACCTCGCACTTAGACTCTTGCTCGCCCTAGAGCAATGGGGCTATCAACTATACCCCAACAATGTACATCTCAACTATGAAGGAGAAATTCAATTTTTCAAACATACATTCTACTTTTGACTATGGTCTATACTGGCAATCAAGCATGAACATACTAAATTCACATTATTTCTATTTTATACATGCCCAAGTATAAACATTTCAATTCAACCAATTCAAACAACCTACGCATAACCACCTTACCTCAAGAGCCGACTTGTTACCACTAAGCACCCTCAACTGGCGTACTCACCCAACAAGAGAAGTTAACAACATCACCAATCCGTCATGAGATCATGTGCTCTAACTAACAAACAAGAGAGTGGATATAAAATTAGTCCACACATCAAATATAACCTTGAATATAATTTAAGAACATCACACAATTGAACAAAAGTCATTCACTCTCACAAAGAAATTCATGTGCATCCCATGGTCGTACCATAAGCTTGTCCGTAGTATACATCTCTCTTAATCTAAGCTAGCCAAGTTTAGGATCAATTAGGACTTTATGGGGTTTAATGTAGGCTAAGGGATGGGTAGGATATATTTAGGAATAGTGAATAACCCTCCTAAGTACTTTAATACACTACACCCAAGAATCGAGCATGTATTCTTCTCAACCAATTCACTCACCACAAACCATACACAATATAGCCCTTCTTCATTTAAGCACTTCTACATCCCCACTCGCACGAATTAGTAAGTTTAGGAGGTGTGTGTTTTTCTTATTTTTAACTATCAACATTATTTGTCTATGTTTTCATGCAATTTTCTTTTCTCTTTTTTTTCTTTTTCTTTTTTTTTACACACACTTCATACATTAAGGTTCATCGGCTAGTGGTATGTTTTTATAACTTTAGTGCACCTTAAGGTCCCTTCCACGATTTCACTCGAAAGCTACTTCCCAATCTCCCACCTTACTTCTTTTAGCTCCTAAGTGCCTTCGTATGTAAAGGTTCAACAAGCTCAAATTAAAAACAAAATAGGGATGTGGCTTATAGTGTGGGTGCTAAAGAAAAGGTCTATAGGCTCAAAGGGGCTAGCAACGGGAAAAATTTATTTATAAGTGACAAGCACATCTATGATCAAGCAAGAAATGTCTATGTCATCTCCTAGACTAGCACAACTTAATAATTTCGTTTTGATTAACACACGGAGTAAGTTCTAGACTACACAGGATAGCACAAAAGAACATAAATTCTCACACATACATTGCACATGACTCAATCAAGAGGGTTCTATTCAACCCTCAAGTCAAGCAGGCACATATAGTTGAGCAATTTTAAGCAATAATGCACTAGGTAGCATAGTAGTCAAACAACTGAGAAAAGGCATCACAGAGTAGACTATTTATATTACTTAGGCATCACAATTCAAATCAAATATAACAGGATGACAGAGCGCATGCCATAGTCTAATGTGCCAGCACCAAACATGTCAACTACTACCTCAAAGTAACTCAATTTTTTTCCCATCTTACTCCTAAAACAAATAAAAATAAATTACCCGGTTCAAGCTAAACCTTGAAAAAGAACCGACGCCCAAAGAAAAACCAAGGGATACTACCTAACTACCCTAAAAAGAAAATGTTTTTGATGTTTTTAATTGAACTTTAATCACTCAAGAAAACTATCCAAGAGATCCATAGTCGGGAAAAGTCCGAGCTTTTTCTGATTTTTTTCTATTTTTATTTTTTTTAACTAGACTACTACTAACTAACTAGACTATGTCTACTACGAATTTTAAAAGAAAATCTAATAAAAAAATAATTTTATACAATTACAATTTAGAAAGTAGTTCCCCCATCCTACACTTATATTATGCATAGTCCCCAATGCATATAGAAATTCAAAACAAAGTAAGGTGAAAAGAATAACTCCCTGCTAGTCGGACCCATGGGGGTCATACTCGGATCCTTCATCCTTAGAACGCCCACCAACCGAAGCTCTGGGCACATCATCATCCGCTCCCAAGGGCACGAAAGCCATTGGCCCCGTGACATCAACATTAATATCATCCTCAATATCTGAGCTCCTGTGGGTGTTTTCATCCTCTGACGGGTGAATGGGACTGCCATGCGCTATTCCCAACATTTCTTTTGAAGAACTGGACAGATCATTGCGTAGATGCACCCGCTCCTCATGTGTCTCGCCCAACTTGCTAATTATCACATTCATGGAGCTATATATCTATTAAAGTTTTTATCCCTCTCATTCCGCGTATCCTGACTCAACTTAGACGTAGATTCCAACAAGGAAGTAATATCCATCAATCCCTTTGGTGCCTCCACCACCTCATCATAACCGGGGTACTCAGGTACCTTAAGAGAGAACATGTACTTCATTAACAGGTTTCCAAAGAAGAATCTTTTTGTTTTACGCCCAAACCGTGTGTGGTCCATCTCTCCTAACATGATCTCACCCACATTGATGGGTCGTCCAGTCATAAAAAAGAATCAAACACACCGGGCTCGAGTGCAATCACTGTTGTGCTCAACCGGCATCAGTCTGGCCTGCACAAAGTTCTGCCACACCTTGGCAGTTTTGTTGAAGTCAACTCAGATCATCTCAAGATGTCATCACACTAAGTCCTCGTCCATTTTGCATTAGAATCGATGCCATATAGAGTGTGACGAATAGCCTGGTAGCTTGGACACTTGACAAACTTTTGCAGTCTCCTCGAATTAGGGCAATCAACTCCTAAGAATTTATATAAGGATGCCTTATCCAATGGCACTTTCTTTCCTTGAACCCACGACATGAATCAATACTCATTCCAATTTGTATATAGCTCCCCTACCATGTTCAAATTGGCATCTCCCGGGCTCTCAAGGAACTTGTCCATCTTCATATCTATCAACCGAGCTAGCACATCCAAGAAATACTTCTCCAAGGTGGTCACATTAATCCCCATTTCAGAGATGTACTGCCCATATGGCTCAAAGTTGTGATACCACTGGATGACGTCCTCCCGAACCAGATCCAATTAGGGCCTTGGCCCCGATCAGGAACGGACCCACGTTGGTTCAAGTGGGGTCAATTGAAAGTAAAATATTTTAGCTATTTTTATGTGGAAATTATATTTCTTAGAAATTAACTCGTATAAACTAAAGGCTGTTGAACCCGCTTGACAAAGGTAGTTTCTTGTTCAGATGGTTCAAGCAGGTTCATAATATGTAAATGTTCGTGAGATCGAAATCGGGTTTCGTATTGTTCTTGTCTTTGTACTTTTCCATGACTTTTTTGTCCGTTGTGTTTCTTTGTTTTCGCATAAGCTAAAAAAAGGAAGCCACATAAAGTCATAAACACCATTGGATCCCCTCCAGTATTATCTTCAATAGAGTGTTTGATATGTGCCATGTGGACAAAAGATAATCAATGATTTGGATTTTGTGTAATTATTCAGGATAAGTTTTTTAGTGTAAATATTCCTTTAAATTTCATACTATGAAAGTTACCGGATTCTATTCCACTTTACCCTACTTCTTTATTTATTGGGCCATTTTCAATACTTTATTTTTTTATTTTAATTATGTCAAAATTCATCTAAAATTCTCTCTTCCGACTGAAAATTTAACCAAATAATGAACTTCATTACTTACCAATAAATTCAAAAGCATTAACGTTAATCAGAATAAAACTATACCCCATCAGTACATCAAGAAATCACATGCTATTTTAGGAGACGTCCATTTTAATTATATAACTAAATTACAATTAAAAAATACTTGGTAATGCATTATAAAAGAAATAAAAATAAAATTAGCACTCTTGTCATTTAAAGTTTAAGTTTGCCTTCCGTGTTTTATATAAAGTAAGGATGATATTATACTATTCCTTCACTTTGTTAGAATATAATTTTTGATTTTTTTTGTTGCGTTAATAGAGAGGATTAAGGGGCCATGAATAATAAAACAAAATCCAAACAATTGATTATCTTTTGTCCACGTGGCCCATATCAAATACTCTATTAAAAATTAATGGACAAAAATAGTACTAAAGGGGATCCGGCCGATCCCATTATACACGACTTTAACATTCTATTTTCGTAATTCTTTGAAAGAATTATATCGTTATTTTTCATGTGTTTTTTGGTTTAAGAATGGAGCTATTGAGAAGAATATTTTAAAGGACCCCAATATACATAAATTATTCAATTTATGTAAATGTATAGTTATATACATAATGATTTTCATTTTTGATTTTTCCTTCAAATATTATTCTATCCAAACTTGACAATCTTTTTGCATGAAACATTTCATATTATTTTAAACTATTTTACTTGCCTCTTTATTATCGAATTGCATCGTTGCTGCTTCTTCTTATTTCTCTTATTATTTATTTTATATTAATTTCTTTTCATAGTTTTGGAACTTTTTATATTGAAATTATTAATTTAACTTAGTTTATAACTCTCTTATATTATTTTTGATATATAGTTAGTGCAAATTAAATTATGAGTTTAATATTTTAATATAGATCAAATTGATATTTGTTCTGGTAAAATTTATAAAATAAGCTCTAATAAATTGTAAAATTTGTACGATAAATAGATCTGCTGTTAAAATCTAGGTAATTGTTTAAACAAAATTAAAACAACTCGACTTCGAAACGAAATAAAAAGTAGCGAGCAATTTTTTTAATGTTTGTTTAAGAACCAAAATAAAGGGAGCAAGGTAAACCTTGTATGTTAACTTAGTGTCGCTTTTACTGTTGACTGCTACTGAGGATTTAGTATATATCTGAACCTATTTGCATAAAATTCTGGGCCCGCCACTGACTCCGATGGTGCCCTCTTTGACCTGCGTGCAACCTGCTTGCCTTTCTCTTGGCGAGATGACCCTTCACCTTGCTTGCACTTTTAGGAGGGGGAGCAGTAGTAGAGGACTTCCCCATCCTTTTCCCTTGGTGGGACCGTCACGACCCATAGCAACCTACAACACAATAAACATGAACGTGAGAATGAATCAAGAAATCCGCCTAAATGTGAGAGTCAAAGATGACCCCATACTTAAAACCGAAGGCTCTATGTACTATACTCACAATAGTGATTGAAAAGTGCACAAATATTGTACCACGCGGCGATGGATACTCAAGACTTCCCCATTCCACACAATTATAATTCAATTACTATTCCACACAAATCAAGTAGTTGATCATGTCAAAATGACTTAGTCATAGTGCAACCAAGTAACACATGGTCTCCAATTTCTACAACTAATATACTACACTAACTAATTCTAACAAAGTGATACAACATACATAATACATGATACAAGGTGTGGGTGGTGTGGTTATGCCATATGAACATCAAAGACAAGCTTCGGGTTATGTAAAATTACCCCCAAACACTCCACACTCAACATCACATACAACTACACTTGGCTACTCAGACTTTAGCGGTGGACAATTTACTCTTTCAAGCATTTTAGCAAACACGTAGTGGGCATCAAAGGTGTGCAAATCAATTCAATAATGGTGGAATATGGTGGCCCTCCCAAATTTTAAACGAAGTAGAGAGAATTATAGTTTACTACTCCGTAGACAACTTCACAACCAATTTTGACAACCAATTTCTTGCACATCAGGACCACCTACCATAGAAAATAAGTCCTAAAGAATAACTATGGGGGAATTTGGGTTGGGGTCGTTTGGCATGGGGGATGAGGAATATAACCTACAAAATAAAAGAAAATGGAGAAGGGGGAACATACCTGGGGGATTGGAGATGAATGAATGAGAGAAACTAAAACAATTAAGAGAGAGATAGAGATAGATAGAGAGAGAGAGAGAGACGCGGTTGAGAAGGAGAAATAGAGATATGCTAAGGGATTCTTTAGGGGGTTAGAGTTATTTTAATTCGGTGGGGAATAGGTATGGGTAATAGGATATGGGTTAAGGGGTGAGTAGAAACGGGTAACTGGGTCGGGTTTTATGGGAGTGGGTTAATAAAAATAATAAAACAAAAAAAACAAAAAAGAAAAAAAATTAAACTTACCTGCCTTCAGCCCAGTGCGTCCCTCTACACTGGCGCTGGGGGAATGTTTTGGCCTATTTTGTGTGCCCCAGGTAGCGCTGGGCGCTACCCTGGGCGTTGATTTTCCTTTTTTCTATTGTTTTTTTGAATAAATCCCCGACCCCCCCCCCCGAGCACTTAATCAATCCATTATACACATCCCACACCATTCTACTTATAATTTCTATGACTACAAAGAAAACAAGAAAAACTGTAATCTACTCTAACTAAAAAGAAAAAAACTAAACTACAAAAACAATAAACATTGGGTTGCCTTCCAAAAAGCGCCCGATTTAACGTCGAGGCACGATGCAGGGCCTCGCTTACTCATAAGCAAGTATTACTTTGGACTTCTGACGATCAATGACACCTCCCCAATAGTGTTTGACTCTTTGACCATTCACCAAAACATTTCTTTTACCGTTTAAAGCGTGCAGCGCAATTGCGCCATAAGGAGTAACTCTCACCACTTTAAATAGACCTGACCACCTCAATTTTGACTTTTCGGAAAATAGTTTAAGCTTAGAATTGAATAATAGCACCTTTTGGCCCGGTTCAAAGTGACGCGGCTTGATACGCTTATCATGCCATCTTTTTATTTTCTCCTTGTAAAGCTTAGCATTTTCATAGGAGTGCAGCCTGAACTTATCTAACTCATTCAACTGCAAGAGCCTATTCTTGCCCGCAACTTCAAAGTCCATGTTCAAATTCTTAATCGCCCAATACGCCTTATTTTCAAGTTCAACCAGCAAGTGACATGCCTTCCGCAGTAAATTTCATCGAAGCTCTTCTCCAACACTTGACCTCCCGCAGTAGCGTCCATCACAATCTTTGTCTCTGGATGTAGCCCTTCTATGAAGGCGTGAGCTAACACTTTATTCGCCTGATTGTGATGAGGACAATCTCTGAGTATCCCCTTGAACCTCTCCCGAACTGCATATAAAGACTCCCCCAATTTCTATTTAAAAGCCATTATCTCACTTCTGATCTTTGTAGTTTTGCCTGAAGGGAAGAACCGTGCCAAATATTTCATCACCGGATCATTCCATGATATAATAGAATTAGTTGATTCCGCCTTCAACCACCTCTTTGCTTCGCCCAAAAGAGAAAACGAGAATAGTGTGAGCCTCACATAGTTTGGAGTGACTCTGTTAGTGATATAAGTATCACTAATCTCCAAGAAGTTCAGAATGTGTTGTTGTGGATCCTCGTGCGTGGAAGACCCATAAACTACCCATTTGCATGTAATAACTGGATCATGCTCTGTTTTAGCTCAGAGTGCCCAGTGATTCTGGGCTTCACAATGCTGGAGGTGTCATTAGCAATATTGGTCATCGCCACCTCCTGAACAACCATATGTTGCTCATCCGCCATATTCACAGGTAATTGAACAAGTGCCTGAAGACTATCTGTGTCCCTTGTTTCTCTCAACCTCCTATGAAATATTCTCTCAGCTTCGGGGTCAAAGACTTGAAGTCTATTTTGGCTTATGACCCTTTGCATTCAATCAAAGTTCTTGAGAGCAGAGCAACAAATAAGAAACGTTAGACTTGACGAAATAAACAGCTAAAGTAAAAGCTAGTAAAGTAGTCAATATTCAAGTCCCAGGCAACGGAGCCAAAAACTTGTTACTCCCAAATATACATGCAAGTATACGTGGTCGTACAAGTAATAAAGTAATAAATCGAATGTTGAACCCATAGAGACTTGTGTTAACTACCTACTAATTTTACCAAGATTATTATTCAGTCGAGTCAATCAGAGTTCAAAAGTGTGATTGTACTAAGCAATAATTCTAACAAGTTACTAATTAATCAAGCAGCAAAATAATTATTGTGTATTCAGTAGAGATGAATATTTTAGGGTTGTGATCGATTCACCATCCTATTACGTTCTAATTCTCTCATAGTTGCTAATTAATTGAATAATTTCTCTCGTAGTATTCTCTCGAATTACTACTTGTCTATTCAAAATAGATTAACACTTATATTCCTATATTACAATTGAATCAATCTATTAAGAAATCATTAAGATTATGATATTCAATTGATCATGGTGACTAGGTATATTCCTATCCTAACCACAAATCCGCCCTCCACTCAGAGTTAAGATCATGCCCTCTTCGACTCTTCTCTAATCTAGATGTAGCTTTCCCAAGCATAGCATAGATAGTAAATAGAATCTAACTGTTGGCCTGACAATTAAGTAGTTAATCACAGAATTAAAGAAATAACTACATATTAGAAAATTCTAATCAAGGTTAAGTCAACTTCAAACAACATTATCCATGGCTTAATCACAACCCCAGAACTATAGGCTTTAGCCACTCGTGATAAAATCAAAATAATTTCACAAGTGTTGAATAGTTGAAAATACTAAGAAAGATGAAGAAAAACTGAGAATCCTTGCTCCTGAGTATTCTGTGTGTGCATTTTCCTCTCAAAGTGGCGTCTCCCCCTCAAAAATAGGTTTAGGCTTGCTTTTATACGAGTTGAGAGTGTCTTGGGTCGAAATAACCTTGTTCCGGTCGAGGTAGGAGAAATTCCTGTCACTAGCGCCGAGGGTAGCATGGGGCACTAGCCCTAGTACTGGGGATTTTGAAGTTTGATTTCTGTACCACAGGTAGCGCCCCACGCTAGCCTGGGCGCTACTTTGTGGCCTTTTTCCCATTTCGTTCCCTTTTTACTTCAGCTCACGCACATTCGTCCCACATTGCCTCCGGATAATTCCTACAAATAAAAATAACACGAATTAGCATAAATCATTACATTACAATACACATCCAAAATCTACGAAACATGAGTAAAATGCGAGGCAATATGCACATAAATATATATACTTTAAGTAGAATATCGTTGTTATTGATCTTTTACTTGAGCTACCGTATTCTATGTTAAGCTTACCTAACACTAGGGTTAGGTGTCCTCATGACTGGGTGGATTTTGGGTCGTGACACAGCTTAAGCTTTGAGATGGACACACACTTTAACATAGTATTGGAGCTAGTAGAGGTCCTAGGTTCGAGTCTCACTGCCACCTAATAACAAAAAAAGAATTTTCACGTGCTTGGCTCAACAAAAATAAAAATCAACGTCGCACGTGAGGGAGGAGGGGTGTTAAAGATATAATTAAGTAAATAAAAGTGTGCTCATTCGAACAGGTTAAACTTTTAGATGAGATGGTCACACATTTCAACAAGCCCAAGGTTAACTTTGTTCAAAAACAAATTCTTAGGGAATTGAGTCCTGTGATTTTGTTTGATATCGTGCAACACTCTTTGGGCTAGAGTGGTCTTGTTTACTGAATTTGGTGTAGGAAAAGCAGATTTAAAAGAATAGAGCTAGCTTAAAAAGAGTAAGTATCTTGTCTAATCTTGACGTGAGGAAAATATTTTCAAGAATAATCTTGTTGTTACGTGCTACGTGTTTTGAAGTAACGTATATGCAAGGTGACGAGCGTATATGCGTATCCTAAGATTTATTCATGCTTGGGTTAGTATTTTATGCTTTTTATGCCTTGTTTGGTATATGCTTCACTTCATATGCTCTAATTGATTTACTTATGTCATCATTATAAGTGTATCTCCACATGCTAGTATCACACTATAGGCATCTCTCGTATGCTAGTTTAACACGGTATGATATTGTATGTCATGACTAATATTGTATGGCTGCTTGAGCATTTTATTCATGCTAGAATAATATTATAGTCATCCTTCACATGCTAGCTTAACATTATGGATTTTATATATTTATTTTACATGGTAGAACTGCATAATCATATAATATTGTAGAGTTCGAGAGCAAGAAATAAAGATAGAGTAGTGTTCCATTTGCAAGTTGTCATCTTGTTCATGGTAGATTGAGACTTGTATATCAATTTTAAGTATTTCGAATAGATGTTATTTTTTCATATTCGTGTTGTATTCTCATTTTTAGTCGCTCATGATTTGTGGCACTAATTCTTGGATAGTTATTGTAAAGAATCCATTATTTATATGGTTATCTTCTGTTGAGGATTACTCCGGTGTTGGGTCGTGACACGATTCATGCTTGCCAAGTTTATAAATGACACACTTTGGCGAATCAAAATGGAAGCTTATGACCATAAGATAAATGAGTTTGGTTTGTAATTCAAATGCACCAATTAAATTAACGAAAATGAGTTTTGGCTTTATCACAATTAATCCATTCCATCATTATAAATAAATAGGGATAAGGTTCAAATATGCCATTGAACTTTGTGAAATTGTCGTCCCTACCGTTAAATATAAAATTGGTCTAAATATGCTTATTTACTGGCGAAAGGTTTTCAATACATGTCCTTTTGTATACAAGGGAAAAGTTTAAATTTACCCTTGAACTTTACGAAATTGTCCTAATTTGCCCGTAAAACTTTACTAAAACTGTGGCGCTAAGGATATTTGACGGGAGATTCAATTCTAATTTGTGGTCCATTATTAGTTAGATCACTTTTATATGAAATATGTTAAACCGCGAAGGGCCAAATATACCTCTCTATTTTTAAAAATGATCTAAGAATATCCCTCGTTATACTATTGGGTTATCTATACCCCTGCAGTCATACTTTGGGTTCAAATATACCCCTCGTTTAAACGGAGGGACACATGTCATCGTCCTGTTGGTCAATTCTAAATATCTCTTAATTAATTAAAAAGACTCATTATCCATACCCGAAAAATAATTTATTTTTTGTAAAAACTGGAAAAAATTAAAAAAACATTTTTACTAAAATCTGAAAAAAAGATAATAATTTTTTATCCAGTTTTTACAAAAAAAACTGCTTTAAAAAAACTGAAAAATATTTTCTAAAACAATATTATTGTAAAAACTGAAAACAAAAACTGAAAAACATTTTTCTCAAGCAATTAAAAACTGAAAAAAACTGAAATATTTTTAACTAAAAACTGTAAAAAAACAAAAATATTTGTTTTTCAGTTTTTACGAAAACACTACTTTAGAAATTTGCTTTTTAGTTTTTGTTTTCTAGTTTTTACAAAAATATTATTTTAGAAAATATTTTTTAGATATTTTTAAAGCAGTTTTTTTATAAAAACTAGAAAAAGAAATATTTTCGTTTTTTTCAGTTTTTACAAAAAACATTGCTTTAGAAAATTAATTTTCAACTTTTGTTTTTCAGTTTTTTCAAAAACATTATTTTAGAAAATATTTTTCAGTTTTTTCTAAAGCAGGTTTTTTTGTAAAAGCTGAAAAAAAAATATTTTCGTTTTTTTTCAGTTTTTAGTAAAAATAATTTCAGTTTTTTTCAGTTTTTTACAAAAAGAAATTCCTTTAAAAACTTACTTTTCGGGTATGATTAATGGGTCTTTTTAATTAATTAGAAGATATTTAGAATTGACCAACAGGACGATGATACGTGTCCCTCCGTTTAAATGAGGGGTATATCTGAACCCAAAGTATGACTGTAGGGGTATAGATAACCCAATAGTATAACGAGGGGTATTTTTAGACCATTTTCGAAAGTAGAGGAATATATTTGACCATTTGCCATATGTTAAACCCCCAAATAAAACACATAATATTTTGATAGGGTCACTTTCCTCTAGTCAGATCATAAGTGGTTATAGGAAATTATTTCCATACTATTTGACGCATAAATCAAATTACTATCATGTAAAAAACATTTAATTCCGTAACAGATGAAGGAAAATTATTGATAAGAATTACTAATTATTATTTTCTTCAGGTTGTTGTAATCTTGAGAAAAGTTCTAATATTCTATGGAAGGTATAAGAACAGCAAAGCTAGTACATCCAAGTGAATTTGGATCATATAGCTACTGCAAGTGCTGCTATATATGCATTTATAATTAAGAACGAAACATTATTACAGACGCTGCTTCTAAAATATAATTCAGAAACGCAGAAGTTCTCACCAATAATTCAAACTTAAGCAACATATATTGGTAGCCCAATTGAAGTAGAAGAAATTAAGATCTTCATAAACTATAATATGGTAGAAATTAACGTGGTTTATTTGTTCATGCCAGTGGCATTTTTAACGGCCTCTGCTGCTTCTTGTGTTTTGGCCTTCACTTGCTGCCCCACCTATATCAAAATATCACCAAAATAAAAAAGAATATTTCTAACATAAATAACCTTTAAAAATTTCAGATTTTTTGCAAAGACTAATATATACAGGATGCTAGGGCGAAGCTTAGATTTTGAGTTAAAGGTACTTAAACTTCTAAAAAGAGGTTATCCGGCCCTGGATAAATTATTTATATAGATTAAATGAATTTTGAAGAACAAATCTAAGTAACCGCTCACTCAACCGCTTTAGCTAAAAATAACTTGCGGATATATAATTTATATATACCGGATAAGAATAGTAAATAGTAAATTTGGTCGGCTATTTGTGTAAATGTCACGTTTGATTGATAAATGAATAATTAATAATGTCCGAACCTCTTGCGCTGTTTCCTTGGCAGACTGCACAGCAGTCCCAGCTTTCTCCAACAATTGATTACCTATTTCCTGAGGCATCGCAAATTCAAAAATTATCAGTGTTATCTAGGAAGTACTGAAGTAGTAGCTAAAACAGTTAAACTTCTTTTACGTATAGACATCTAGAGTGAAAAAATAAGACAAATTTCATGCAGAAAGGAAGAGTTTTTTCGTTCCAAAATGATACTGGTGGTGCCCGAAATCCATTAAATGTTTTCACTAATGCAAGTATCGTATAATTCTGTTCACTAATACTTAGACGGATCCACAAATATTTTTTTATCTCTATTTGTTATGTAACATCATGGTCTCCTATAATTTTCATCAACTTTATTAACTATAAGCACACTAAATGGAATGTTTTAAAAAAACAAAACTCCTATAGAACCTATGTCGAAAAAAGGCTAAAAGGCGCCCCTACTCGGTTGAATGAAATTAGTAAAACTAAGATCGGACCATGATTTTCTATATTGCAGTGATATCAGGGTCAATTTGCACAGGATAATTTTATCATCAATAGTTAAACAGATAAAAAGAAATCATCAACTAAAAATGAAAATCGCATGGAAGAGATACTGAAGATTAATGCAAACCTGGGCTTGGCCCTTAGCTACACCAACATCGTAGCTCAATTTCTGATTTTTGTCCATGGTCTTTTGCTTTTGAACTTGGAAATATTTAGAAACAAGTAGTGGACACAATTAACCTTACAATTGCTTATGGATGTGTTTTTCGTTTTACAAAGACTTTGTATTTATAGATTTGTAAGCCAATCCAATGCTGACATCTGGAGATCTAGATTTTTAAGGTAAGTGGTAAAACACATTCTTGGCCACAGGACTAGGAAGATGTTTTTGGTTTTACGCTCTGTATTAATAGATTTTAATGCTAGTCCAATGCCGACATCTGAAAATCTAGTTTTTTAAGATAAGTGGTAAAACACATTCTTGGCCACAGGGTACTAGGAAGATGTTTTTTGTTTTACACTCTGTATTTATAGATTTTAATGCTAGTCCAATGCCGACATCTGAAAATCTAGATTTTAAGATAAAGTGGTAAAACATATTCTTGGCGTAACGTTGAACTTTCCGGCGCGTATGCGAATTTAGTCCAGCCTCAATACGAATACCGAACACCGAGTGAAAAATTAAAAAAAAAGAATAGGAAGAGGTTGAAAAACAGTCACTGACTTGGGATGAGTAAATTTATGAGATTTAATTTCTATTAATTTGAGGTAAATTCTAAATTGTTCGAATTGTCTAATCATCAATTATTGATATTGGTAAGCGACCCAAAGCGATTTGATTATAACTCAATTCGTGACCATCATATACCATCCTAAACTATCCACTTTTTGTAATATAGCCTAACTTAGTTTAGTAATATATTACAAATGTTATTTTCGTTATATTACCTTTTTCCCATGACATTAATAAGAATAACATAGGAGATGATCTGTAAATAAAACAAAGAATTTTTTTGTAAGATTATTTTCTTTTATTAAAATTATAAATGGATATAGGAGCATCACTTTCTTTACTTTTTTTGGAAAGAAGGATCATAATAAAAATGATCTTTTAATAATTATATGACTCTTTTTTATAGAAAATTGATGAAAATAACACAGAAAATAAGTAAATAAAAGACAAAAGATCGATCGTTGTATTCATTTTCTTATATTCAAATTGTAACTAGTCATAGAATATCATTTCCTTACTAATAATAATAATTGTTTTGGCATACATCGGATGGAGTATTTGACACAGCTGGGATCGAACTATCATGTCGAAAACTTGTAATTCCCTAAAAGATAAAGGAATATTACTGATACGAATTATTTATTATTTCCATCACGTTGTCGTTATAATATTGAGAAACGTTTTAGTAATATTTTTTGAAAGTCCGATTATGGTCTTTAAAAGAAGAGTGAATTTGAATCATATATATATATATATATATATATATATATATATATATATATATATATATATATATATACTGCAAGTGGTCAAATGCAAGTAGAGAAACTACTTATAAGAACCAAACATTATTACAGTATTATATTATTGAGGTGCAGTGTCTGCGCGTTCTTAATTCATAAATATAGAACCTCTCAATAAATAATTCAAACCTAAGAAACATAAATTGGTAGCCTAAAATAAGAAGAAATAGGATCTTCATAAACTATAACATTGTGAAATTCAATGTCATGGTTCATTTGTTTATCCCAGTGGCATTTTTAACGGCATCAGCTGCTCCTTGTGCAGTGGCCTTCACTTGCTGCCCCATCTATATCAAAATATCACCAAAAATAGAACATATTATCTTTACTAATTATATATGAGTTTAATAGTGTAAAAAATATTATATGATCAATCACTTATAATAAAGTAAATATGTATAATAAACATTAATTGGTAATATGTTATCGATAGGTTAAACTAAAATGATATCGTGCTAGCATAATCTTTTTTTTAACTCTGTCGATCAATGTATATATCTTAATCCATGATAAATAAGTTTAGAAAAATCGGATAATCTTGTCTAATAACGATGATAATAGAAATGGTCAAACCTCTTGCATTGTTTCCTTGGCAGACTGCGCAGCATTCCCAGCCTGTTCCATCAACTGATTACCTTTTTCCTATGTGCATCAAAATATCACAAACGTTATATATCCAGGAAGCAGTTGCTAAAAACATTTTCAGCCCTTACTTAACTAAAGACAAGGTTGCACGAAAAGAAATGTTTTTTTTTCTTCTTTTAGGTACTCGCACGGCGGCTCAACATTGTTGGTGGCCCAAAGCAAAATTTCGATGAGAGGGCTTAATTTTAAAAAAATNAACATTTTCAGCCCTTACTTAACTAAAGACAAGGTTGCACGAAAAGAAATGTTTTTTCTTCTTCTTTTAGGTACTCCTAGAGCGGCTCAACATTGTTGGTGGCCCAAAGCAAAATTTCGATAAGAGGGCTTAATTTTAAAAAATAATTATATATTTTTATTTGAAGTTTATTTTCCTAACTCTTTTAGATGCAAAAGTGTAATAATTTTATTATAATAAATTTATTCTAATAATTATTTTTTGGAAAAACTTCTCTCCCCGGATGTAACAGTAGTATTATTCTATAAGGAATATAGACATTTGGAAAAAAGTTAAGTCTTGTTATCTTATTAAGTATATCGATTAGAGTCTTATCTTCTACTATAATATTTTCCTTAGCACTATATAATTTGAGAAATAAGTCTAAACTATCATATCAGAGTGGCTATTATGTTTTAATCGAGGCTAAGTCAATTTTATTTTTTAAATTTTTATCATCTAGTAACCTCAATTTTTACCCACCACATAAAAAAATTAAAGATGTCTTTATATGCTTCGGATTTTTCAAATCTCAACAGTCAACATTAGTAACAAATTATTGTTTGTTTTCCTTTTTTGTATTAAAAATTATACTTTTTTTCTTAAGATAATCAATTATTTATATAAAATTAATTCACAAAATTATTACCAACGGAAAATGGGGGCCCCAAAATTTTGGGGCCTAAAGCCAATGCTTGGGCTGCATTACCCTTCAGCCGGCGTTGGGTACTCGCGTTGAATATGTCCACTAAGAGGGATAAGGTGCCTCTACCAAAATATTCTTTTCATTCTGCAGACTCAAAGGCATAACATTTAATTAAGAATGAAAGAATCTCAATCATCTCACCACACTCTTTATATTGAAGCAACGTGTAACTATGCCACAACTTAGAAATGAAATTTCTAAAACTAAGATTGGGACCATGATATATCTACCCCAATAACTATAACTTAAACAAAGAAAGAAATGGCAAAGCAGACCTGGGCTTGGCCCTTGGTCTCGCCAGCTTGGTAGCTAATTTTCTGAGAATTATCCATGATTTGCTTTTGAACTTGGAAAAACAGAAACAATAAGTAATGATACAATTTAAAACTTAAACTCTTGTAGATTTTACAATTGTTGGATGTGTTTGTTTTACGATCGAAGACACTGTATTTATAGATTTTAATACTCATCCAATGCTGACATCTGTAAATCTTGATTGTAAGGTAAGTGGTAACACACATTCTTGGCCTCAAGACTAGGAAAATTTGAGAAAAAGTCACCTCTCCAAATTTAGATCGGGGTAAAAGAATTTCACACTTACAAATCCCTTAAAACTCAGTAATTTTGACTTAGAACTCATATATGTGTTTAAACATTCACTAGATAATTACAAATAATAGATTTCAAACTCAATAAATTGAATGATTTGTGGTAGGATTCCAAATTCGAATCCATAATGTTCAAATACTGAATTCACATTTGAGTTCTTTCATAAACAAATATAGTAACCTGAAAAATAAGATAGGTTGCCTGTTACAACATGTTAGAAGAAAATAATAATTTAAAATTTTATTATGCTGTTAATACTAGAAGTCGCATTTTTCTCCCTTCTCTCTCGGCGCACGTTAAGCGTGCTTTGCTAACATGCGCTGATCAGAAATGGGGAGAGGACGACCAAAACAAACTACGACAAAGGTTCAATTAGTTGAGTTCATTGCATCAGGAAATCGGAATGAAAGTCCGGGAAGAGCCTCAACACAAACAGAAACCTTAGGATGCGAAAAGGAGAAAACATCGATAGTGCCTAATTATGGTGGATCTAGTGCCATGAAGATTAATTCACCAACCAATCTAGGAAATTCGAGTACTAGTATGATGAATTCCACACCTAAATATGCTGGTGTGGTGATTTATGTGGGAAGCCCAGCAACAACAACTGTTCCATTGCCTATTGTAGTGAGAACAATGAGCATGCAATATGACAACCTTACGGCGATGAAAGGACACTCAATCAAGAGACTACTAACAGTACATGCAAAACAATCCAAATGGAGGAGAAAAAAAGGAAAGGAACAGAGTACTACCAGTACACAAATTCAGGAGAAGACAAAATCATATTCTGGGAAGGGTGAGAGAACTTGGGCAAATTTGTTTACTAGTAACAAGATGGTTGCAGGAGGAATGGACCTAATGCTTATACCTCCTATGATTCAAGATGGAGTCAGGAAGGTCCAACGACAACAGGAAGAGATGTAGGCTGAAAACACAAAATAGCAGAAGGATGTTTATACTGTATGTTATTGGGGATTCTCCATCAATAGGAGCCATGGAGCAGTTTATAGCCTCACAATGAAATTTTTCTACTAAACCAAAAGTCTATTACCATAATGAGGGATATTTTATTATGTTGTTCAATACCATGGAAGACAAAAATGAGGTGTTATACTCAGGGTCACACACTATAGGAACGAAGTCAGTAATATTGAAGTCATGGTCAACCGACTTTAACTTTTATGATGAAGTCCTAAAGACTATACCATTGTAGGTTAGCTTCACAAACTTGCCATTGAATTGCTGGGGAAGGATTACTCTGAGTCGAATTGCAAGTTGTTTGGGCTACCCGATATACGGTGATGAATGCACAACTAGTACAGCAAGGATATCTTATACCAGAGTCTTCATTAAAATGGATATTACTAAAGACCTACCAAAGAGAATTATCGTACAGGACCCATTGTGGAAGGAATTTGAGGAGATGGTGGAGTATGATTAGGTGCCACAATACTGCAGTAAATGCCTTATGGTTGGACATAAATTATAATGTAGTACAATGCATAGATGGGGGACATAGAAAAATCCAAGAGGGAAGGCAACAATAATAAAGGGAAGAAGTAATAAAGCAGCAGGACAAAACTTACAGTTTAGGTCCAAACATACAGCAGGCAAGAAATATAAAGCCAACAGTTCAATGGGTTGCAAGAGGACCAATTAAGCAGGCTGAAAAGGACTCGGGCAAGCAAGCAATTCCAGTTCAGTAGAGTGTGCCACAGATATTGGATGGTGACCAACAAGTCTCGCAGAAAGCAAAAGGAAGGGCAGGACAACAAAGTCCATCTCAGCACACTCTCACCACTACTAATGGATTCTCTCCATTGAGAGTGGAAATACAGGAGGAGAACACAAAATGGGTTGATGTTGATGATCCCCAAGGTAAAATAGGATCAGATGTGGAAGAAGCACCACCCCATCCTAACTCTACATGAAGATAGCTACCTGGAATGCGAGGAGTTTCAATAAGATATATAAGCAAAAGGAGATAAAGTTGTGCTTGCAGGTTAATAAGATCAATCTTATAGCAATAGTTGAACATAGAGTACAAGAGAATAAGGCAAAGAAAATAATAAATAAAGCTGCAACTGGGTGGAACTGGTGTGCTCCAATGTTGCTTCTAATGGCAGAGGGAGGATATGGATCATTTGGGATCCAAATAACATCCAGTTTAATATACTACAGAATTATACACAATTCATACATGGGATAGTTCATAGTACTAATTCTAGCACTTAGTTTGCTTTTAATGCTATCTATGGGCTACATACAATTGCCTATCGATGTGCTTTGTGGGATGCACTAAGGGATTTGGACTCACGGATAAATAGCCCCTAGCTAATCATGGGAGATTTTAATATAATCATGGATATAGATGACAGGTTTAATGGTACTGCAGTGCATGAAAATAAAGTTAAGGATTTCAGGGCTTTGATGAAAAATTGCATATTGACTGAACTTGCAACTGTGGGAAGGTCATATACATGGACAAACAACCATGTATACAGTAGAATAGACAGAGCAATTGTTAATGCACATTGGATGTTGAATATGCCACCAATGCAAGTTATTGTGATGGATCCTCATTTCTCTAAATAATTCTCCATTATGTATAGAACTAGAAACAACAATGGATAGGAAAAGGAAACCGTTCAAATTCTACAATTGTTTAACTGATCATCTAGAATTTGGAACTATAGTACAGAAATGCTGGTATAATAGGTAAGGAAGCATGGGGGGCATTTGGCAAAACTTAAAAGGTGTGAAGGTTGCTCTTAAAGGGAACAACAGGAAGGAATTTGCAGATACAACCAAAAATGTTCAGCAATTAAGGGAGGAACTAGCTAGCATACAAGCTCGGATGAGGAACACTACAACACCTTCTAATATGTTTTAGATAGAAAAGATCACTAGACAACAATTGGAAAAATGGAGCATGGTAGAGGAAAGCATATACAAGCAAANCACAAAATGGGTTGATGTTGATGATCCCCAAGGTAAAATAGGATCAGATGTGGAAGAAGCACCACCCCATCCTAACTCTACATGAAGATAGCTACCTGGAATGCGAGGAGTTTCAATAAGATATATAAGCAAAAGGAGATAAAGTTGTGCTTGCAGGTTAATAAGATCAATCTTATAGCAATAGTTGAACATAGAGTACAAGAGAAT
>AWOL01S0155666.1:0-13014 GCA_000715115.1 Nicotiana otophora
GTAATATATATAGCAATATAGTATAATTAAATATGATTCTTTTAAGCATTATAAATTTAGTATACGCATCCGCTCGATGTATTTATTAATCAACATAGCAGATTTGTTGCTATATATCCATCTCTTCCTGTATGGGAACTGACCCTACAAACATGTCAGGAATCATCTCACCGATTATTTTCTTAGTTGGTTCATCAACCTCAACAACAAAAGTAGTAAATTCAAAAGAAGATATAATTATTTATGCTATTGTGGAATCATCAACAGTAAATTCAACAGGTCATAGTGCGGCCAATTATAGTAGTTTCTTAACTACTCATAAGAGGAAAAGAAATAGAACCATAAATGATAGAAATTTAGAACTGAGTTAAAATGAATATCTGTATACATTTACAAAGAATCTAAACTTGATATTTGTATATATTGTAGTTCCAGAAGTCCTCTCTCCAACAGCACAAGCGGATCGTGATTTCGATGTGCCTATAGAAAGATAATATATTTTTAGTCAGGCCGTGCAAAGCTGTGAAAAGCAGAATCACAAAAATTTATAATTAAGTTCAAAAGAATATTTGTATAAATTTACAAAGAATCTGAACCTAAATTTTGTGATATTATAGCTCCAGAAGTCGTCTTTCCAACTGCACAAGCGGATCGTGGTTTCAACGTGTCTACAGAGAGATATGATTTTTGCAGCAGATATTTTTCAGAATTTGCAGCAGAAACATATAGGAGGAACATGATATTTTATTTATTGGATTCATTATTAGGATGTATTATATTGATAATAAATTGTTAGAGCTGGAAATTAGTAAACAATTGTCAAACAAACGTTCATAAATATAAATAGAAATAAGGATACTCCATATAATCGTTTCATGTAGATAGTTTCATGTATTTGAGGACTTCAGGAAATTCATACACAATTGTGAAAGTAACGTTAGAAACAGAAAGAGAACTAAGGGTACTACACGAGTAGTTTTACATGAAAAGTTTCATTGAATTGAAAATTGTCAAAAATTTATGAACTATAACAGCAGAGAAGAGGAAGTATAAAAAAAATCAATTATTAATACGTTACCTTCGCATCCTGTAAAATCAACTCTATACAATATGATATTTCAGGCTTGAAGCCATCAGAGATTTTTCACATTTGAACCACTCTGACTTTCAAATTCCATTGCATCGAGTTACTTGAAGTTTGTCTAATGTTGTAGTCATATTTGCAAAGTTCTATATTCTGAGCACAGAAAAAAGAAATTAAAATGAGGAGCCGTATAAAACATTATTTGTAGTTATGGAGAAAGTGGATAAGTTATGGAGTTAGGTTAGGATACCCATGTTTGGAAAGATGATCGTGCGTTTTGTTTTGTTTTTTAATTATTTCTTCCTGTTTCTTTGTGAATCAAATTCCCTAACGTGGATCAAAGTAATTTCTTTTACTTTGATTTTTCAGGTTTAACATGTATTTAAAAAAAACAGTCCAACAAACGTGGGACTCAATATTGATGCAAACTGAATTAGAAGTTTTAAAGTTTTTGAATTTGTTTTAACAAATAAAAAAACAGCCCAAAACATGGGACTCAGATGTTGATATAAACTGAATTAGAAATTTTAAATTCTGTGAACTTATTTTCTATTTTAAATTATTTTTGAACCTCCAAATTAGTTGGAGGTTTGTCCTAAAATTTAACACACGTTCAATTATTATTTTGACACTTAGCATAATAATATAGATTTGCTTCTCCTATTTTATATAGATATATTCTTGCTTATTTGATGATTCAAGAAAGAGTTCGTCGTGACACGAGTTTATGGTATTCTTAAGAGAAATTCAATCTAATACTCATCGTAAATCAACTCATGAAATTATTATGACATTATGAAAATGTATAAACAGTAGTAAGACAGAGTGAAAAATATCCAAAAATCACAAATTTGTTATAACTCGGAAAAAAAAGACCAGGGCACTTTTATTCGTGTCGGATTCTCCAAAGATAACGTATTTAATTTTTGGAGGCTCTGATATACTGATGCGACAATATTTTTGGAAACTCCACCCAATATAGATCCAATTCAAAGTAGCCAAAAATGATATACTAGGTCATTAACATTTGTTTAGAACAGTGGTATCTGATTATTAATTTTGTGTTTGTCTTTACTGGAAAAAAAACTAGTAATTAATGTAGTTTATATTAATTATATATACAATTTTTATCTTGGACGGGTCCCATTATGGAATTATACCAACTGAAAATTCAGGAGAATAATAGTTCTTGGTCTGAAATAAGCCATTTAATTAGTTCTGGTATGTCAAAGAGATTTTTTTAAATGCTTGTACCAAAAATTTCGTTCAATCAATCAACGACCCCTAAATTTCAAATTAGTTTAGCTCGACTATTAATATGAGAATGATGGTAAGGTTACGTATAATTAATTTGGTTTAGTTTGTAAAATCAAAGACCACTCAACTAGCCAGCCATCATACGTAAATAACATAGGTTTAGCAAATTTATTCAAAACGTAAAATTAGTTGAAAAAAAGAAGACTAAAAACAAGTACACAACAATGATGTACCTTCAAAAATATTGTTAGGTGTGTGTCTTATGCATTTTGGGAGGATTCGAAATGAATATTATGACGGTACTTTTGGAGGATCCGAGGAACCGTAGTGTACCTTCATATGTGAAAAATAATCTCTCAACTTTTGTTCCTCCGTACATGAAAAGTTTTCCATTTTGACTTCCTTCAATTTATTTTGCCTCCCAAGTTTCAAAAGTAGAGATGCACAACAAGTTTTCTCATCTTAAGATACATCTCCTAGAAAGAATTTGAGTTCAACTTTTAGCAAAACCGAAGCATTCAGTTTCAGTGTTGGAAATTGACCATCATAACAAGAACTAGTATATAAGAAACTTGTTAAATTAGGAGTATTTAGTTCAACATCTATAAGATTAATGCACCACTTTACTACAAGACACTCGAGCCCATCACTTGAGATATTCATTTTCTTCAATTCTGTGCAATTAAATAAGTACAAGGCTTCAAGATTGGGTAGATTTGCAAAAATGTCCTCTAGCCATTTTGCAGTATTGGCCACACGAGAAATACAAACTTTTCAAGGCTTTGCAAGCAGTTATTCCAATTACTTGTAGCAGATTCCAAGTACTGCTCCTAATGTGAAGATTTTCAAGATTATGTGCTACAATATCAAGCATCTTGGTTTCAAAAGGAAAACTCAACCAAACCCTCTTCAATTTGGTTAAATTACTTCCCGCAATTTGTAAACTGGCTAGTCCTTGACATTCATCTAAAGTCAAATCCTCTAAGCAATTGCAGCTTGTACATAAAGCTCGAATAAAGTGCTCGTCCAAAAATGTGAGAGAGTTCTAATCTTTGCAAAAATGACCACTTTATGTCACATTCATAGGGCAATTGAAGCTTAAATCCACGTAACTCAAGAACATTTAGTTCTTTGGCACAAAGATTTCTTCGGGCAAAGTATTGTAATTACGATCACCAAGTGACCCTACACTTAAAATCAACTCTTTGATATTACATGCTACGAGTAGTTGGTTTTGTCTATATTTTTGAGGACTCTTGTATTTAAAATAAGAGGAATATATACAAAGGAGTACGGATTCTTTCACTCGAAATAATATATATAATAAGCAAACACAAATTGTTTATTTTAAAATTACGTTTATCATCAAACATCGGTAGATAAAACGATCGGGAAAAGTACTTAAAATTTTTAAAAGATATAAAAATGAAATTGACCCCATGATAACCTGTAGTTTTGGTTTGATTATTTAATAAAAATCTATTGAATAGATCATATTGTAAGGTCATATGCTCATCTTACAAGCTAAGTGATGTACGTATCCTTTATATATATTCCTCTTATTTCTATACATAGTAGATATATACGTAGTAATCCTCTAGAGTTTAGTTCCTATTAATACTCCTAATAATCCTAACGTACGTAGTTGGTTTCGGCTAGATTTCCTCTGTAAAGTCTAATAAATATTTGAAATATTTCATAATTTATATGTATGTCCATGGTTTGGTTCGGCCGGTTATTATATAAAATTTGTACCATACCAAAATTTCGGTTATTCTATTATATATAACCAAAATTAAACTTTTTAAAACCATCTCAATCATGTCGATTTCTCTGCGGTATCGGTACAGTTCGATTAATTTTCGGTATTGTTTTAAATATCATATAAAAATTCACTAGTAAAACTAGAATGCAATAACGTACATACTTTTATAGCGCCTAGCAAAACTCTCTATACAGTATTTTTCCGATCTCCTTTCCTTCTATTCATCAGATTTTAGGCTTTGACCGAGTAAAAAATGGGGTTAATGGTGTTGGCTAAACAATGGAGAGAGAGGAGAGCCTTAGGGTACGCTCACTTCTGCATTTTTATTTGGGTTCTCGATTTTACTGTTTAAATGGTGATGGGTTATGAAAACATAAAAGATGGCCAGAGTATAGATCCATCAACTAATCTACCGCTGCGTAGAAGAAACTACGCAAAGACAAAAAGAAAATAAGCCACAAGTAGAAAGATATTAACAAGTTGTGATTCAAGAATAAAGTTTATAGAAAATTAAATATTCAAAAAGATAAATATAAATCATACGAAAGGAAAGATATTCAATACATTGTAGTTTGCTACTCATAATCATTAGAATACTTTGTGTCTTGCTAGTGGACTTGCTGGAAATAATTTAGTTTCAGTAGGAGTAGCATAATAGGTTTGGGAATTATGATTTTGATCTTAATTCCTTGTCGGCTTGTAACCATTTTCATAATTCCAAGACCCAAGGAAAAATTTAGTAATTTATTATTTTTAACTTAATATATAAATATATTTTTCATATGTAAATTTATTTGGTACAATTCAGTATTATTTTGATTTATTTTCATAAAATAAAAAACCTACCCTAATTACGGTACAGTTGTAGATTTATATAAAAACCTACGATTTTATTAAAAGAAACCTAAAAATCGGTTCGGTGCGGTACGATTCGGTCGATTTTGTCGATCGATTTCTAAATAGAGATTTTTACGTGATAGATCTTTCTTAAAGAGTTAATAANACTATATTTTTTAGGACTCTTGTATTTAAAATAAGAGGAATATATACAAAGGAGTACGGATTCTTTCACTCGAAATAATATATATAATAAACAAACACAAATTGTTTATTTTAAAATTACGTTTATCATCAAACATCGATAGATAAAACGACCGAGAAAAGTACTTAAAAATTTTAAAAGATATAAAAATGAAATTGACCCCATGATAACCTGTAGTTTTGGTTTGATTATTTAATAAAAATCCATTGAATAGATAATAT
Organism: Nicotiana otophora; assembly: GCA_000715115.1. Lineage (NCBI taxonomy): Eukaryota > Viridiplantae > Streptophyta > Magnoliopsida > Solanales > Solanaceae > Nicotiana > Nicotiana otophora. The sequence continues at coordinate 5,370 of AWOL01S0155666.1, forward strand.
TGTAAGGTCATATGCTCGTCTTACAAGCTAAGTGATGTACGTATCCTTTATATATATTCCTCTTATTTTTATACATAGTAGATATATACGTAGTAATCCTCTAGAGTTTAGTTCCTATTAATACTCCTAATAATCCTAACGTACGTAGTTGGTTTCGGCTAGATTTCCTCTGTAAAGTCCAATAAATATTTGAAATATTTCATAATTTGTATGTGTGTCCATGGTTTGGTTCGGCCGGTTATTATATAAAATTTGTACTATACCAAAATTTCGGTTATTTTATTATATATAACCAAAATTAATTTTTTTAAAACCGTCTCAATCATGTCGATTTCTCTGCGGTATCGGTACAGTTCGATTAATTTTCGGTATTATTTTAAATATCATATAAAAATTCACTAGTAAAACTAGAATGCAATAACGTACATACTTTTATAGCACATAGCAAAACTCTCTATACAGTATTTTTCTGATCTCCTTTCCTTCTATTCATCAGATTTGGGCTTTGACCGAGTAAAAAAATGGGGTTAATGGTGTTGGCTAAACAATGGAGAGAGAGGAGAGCCTTAGGGTACGCTCACTTCTGCATTTTTGTTTGGGTTCTCGATTTTACTGTTTAAATGGTGATGGGTTATGAAAACATAAAAGATGGCCAGAGTATAGATCCATCAACTAATCTACCGCTGCGTAGAAGAAACTACGCAAAGACAAAAAGAAAATAAGCCACAAGTAGAAAGATATTAACAAGTTGGGATTCAAGAATAAAGTTTATAGAAAATTAAATATTCAAAAAGATAAATATAAATCATACGAAAGGAAAGATATTCAATACATTGTAATTTGCTACTCATAATCATTAGAATACTTTGTGTCTTGCTAGTGGACTTGCTGGAAATAACTTAGTTTTAGTAGGAGTAGCATAATAGGTTTGAGAATTATGATTTTGATCTTAATTCCTTGTCGGCTTGTAACCATTTTCATAATTCCAAGACCCAAGGAAAAATTTAGTAATTTATTATTTTTAACTTAATATATAAATATATTTTCCATATGTAAATTTATTTGGTACAATTCAGTATTTTTTTAGTTTATTTTCATAAAATAAAAAAACTACCCTAATTACGGTACAGTTGTAGATTTATATAAAAACCTACGATTTTATTAAAAGAAACCTAAAAATCGGTTCGGTGCGATACGATTCGATATTTTGTCGATCGATTTCTAAATAGAGATTTTTACGTGATAGATCTTTCTTAAAGAGTTAATAATATAAATGGTATTACGTTTGCTTTATTTCAAAAACATCAAAATGATTTATAATTATGGTATGTTTTAAAAAACTCATACGTTTATTTGCCTATATGTTTTAAAAGATTCATTAATTAAGGAATCACTAATTAAGGGATGTATTACTAATTTATTTTCATTAATCTATCCCCTCAAAACCTAATCTGTCTCTCCCTCTCTCTCTCTTCCCTTCATACATATCACCCCTCTCACCTTACTTCTTCAACTTTTTCAACTGGACCATAATAGTTTTTTCATTGTTCATAAATATATAATGAATATTATGCTATGTATTTTTATTTATTCCATAAATATACAAGAATACGTTTTAGCTAAAACAAACATGCGCAAACACATATACTTTATACCATTAACATATCATTTATATAATAAAATATTTTTTATTAGATATGCTATATGCCAAAATTATTTCATAAATATATAATGAATATATTATATACCATAAATATTCCTTGTATAATTATTAATGTTTTTAAAATCTTGTTTGCTGTATAAATTATAATTATAATTCATATATATACCATGTAGTTTTTGTGAATCATAGGATTTGGTATTGTTAATTTATATTTATCTTGATTCACACTTAAATACACATGATACCATAATTATACAATATATAACCATCAGAATATCGCAGTTGCTTATGATAGTATTATTATAGCAAGAGGCAATTTTTTGGAAAACAAAGAAAAAAGGAAAATAAGAAGAAAAAAATGTAAGGAAAATAGAGCTATTCTCATATGAAATAGGGATGGAACAAATTTGAATAGCTGCTATTCTCATGTGAACATTCCAGTAGCTGCCTTTTATTGTTCATCTTTTACTTTTTTACCAAGTCTACATTCATTATAGTTTTGCTAAAAGTGATGAATTAAACAATACAAAATTGACATATTATATTCCATGCATATATCTAGTATAATTTATAATAATTTTTAAGAAATTATATTTGTATAAATCATATAATTCATATTATATACCGTATATTTTTCCTAGTATATATACAGTTTATTTTTATATTGTAGGATGTGATATCTTAACTTAAATAACAAGTATGTTTAATTTATATACTTTGATTCACACTTATATACACATTATAAATATGATTATACAATTTATATATCATGTATTTTTAATTTATATATCTTAATATTCACAAAAAATTTATATATCTTTATATTCACACTTAAATACACATTATATTACTATTTATACAATGTATATAACATAACACATAATACATTTAATAGATGCAATAGTGGATAACACATAAACTTAGACAATTATTACAGCCATATGCAAGTGTCCATTGTGATGTACTGTGCCAAAGGCAACAAGGGTATCTAGAGCCCGTTTGGATTAGCTGATTGTAAATAGTTAATAAGTTTGAAATGCTGAAAAATATTTTAAAGTGCTGAAACTTATTTTTTAAATAAGCATTTACGTGTTTGGATAGACGTGCTGAAACTGATAATAAACAGTTGATGTGTTTGGTAGCAAATTGCTGATAAGTTATTTTTTTTTTAAAATGACTAAAATATCCTTAAAAACTTTACAAAAGATTATAAATTAAAAAGTTTCTTTGTAAAGAAAAAGATGAACAATGAATATGGAATGAAAAGAAAGTTAGAAAATTTATTTTGAGAAAAATATTTTGTGAATTAGAAAATATTATTAAGGATAAACTAGTAAAAGTCTTGATCAAACTAAGTGCTTAATAAGCTAAAAAGTCATAAGTTGGGGGTGACCAACTTATGACTTATTTTAGCTTATAAATACTTTGAGTATTTACCAAATGCGTAAATAAGCCAAAAAATACTTATAAGCTAGTTAAACTAGCTTCTAGCTTATAAGCTCAACCAAATAACTCATGGTCCTTTTTTGTCGGATATTTATCGATAAAATAGGAAAATAGTTAATGGGGTTGAGTGGGCGAGANATATTACAGCCATATGCAAGTGTCCATTGTGATGTACTGTGCCAAAGGCAACAAGGGGATCTAGAGCCCGTTTGGATTAGCTGATTGTAAATAGTTAATAAGTTTGAAATGCTGAAAAATATTTTAAAGTGCTGAAGCTGATTTTTTAAATAAGCATTTACGTGTTTGGATAGACGTGCTGAAACTGATAATAAACAGTTGATGTGTTTGGTAGCAAATTGCTGATAAGTTATTTTTTTTTTAAAATGACTAAAATATCCTTAAAAACTTTACAAAAGATTATAAATTAAAAAGTTTCTTTGTAAAGAAAAAGATGAACAATGAATATGGAATGAAAAGAAAGTTAGAAAATTTATTTTGAGAAAAATATTTTGTGAATTAGAAAATATTACTAAGGATAAACTAGTAAAAGCCTTGATCAAATTAAAAGTGCTTAATAAGCTAAAAAGTCATAAGTTCGGGGTGACCAATTTATGACTTATTTTAGCTTATAAATACTTTGAGTATTTACCAAACGCGTAAATAAGCCAAAAAATACTTATGAGCTAGTTAAACTAGCTTCAAGCTTATAAGCTCAACCAAATAACTCATGATCCTTTTTTGTCGGATATTTATCGATAAAATAGGAAAATAGTTAATGGGGTTGAGTGGGCGAGATATGCGGATACGCTTCTGCTAATTTTATAATTACTTTATTGCCATCTTTGTTTATTAAGTAGCCCTGCTAGGTTGGTATAAATATAATTACTTCTTAAATATTGCCCACTTATGAAACTTTCCCGTTAAAACACCCATCTCCCCCTTTGGACGAGTCCTAGCAGCTCTCTTGGAGCTCTCCTCTAAAAAAACGAGACCCCCTCCCTCAAAACAAAAAACCCTAGCCGCCTCCCTCATCTTCTTCTTCTTCTCTCGAGCAGCCACTCACTTCCACCTCCCTCCTCAAACGAGCTTCTCAAACAAAGAAAAGATTTGAAAAAAAACCCAGGGGTTGTGAAAAAATCTCATTCTCTGCCGATTTGTTTAGACGAATCCAATCGGTTTTCAAGGTCAAATCGAGTTCTTAAAGGGTTGTTCGTTGATACTGTTGCGATAGTTGAGTAGTTGAGCTCCATTCCTCATTCTAGATTTTTAATTGGCCGTCTATTGCTGTTCTGCAATGTTTATGTGAGTCTGCCTATTCCTATTGTCCTCTTATTTGATTATGAATGAATATTTGAGTGCTAATTCTACGAACATGCTGAATTTTGTGGAATCCGGATGTTTTGACTACCAGATCTGCCTGCTTGTTTCTATCTGTTGATAAGTTTTTTTTTAAAAAAAAACTGGAGTTAGTCATTAATTAGTTTGGATTTTGCTGCTGCTGTTTTGTTATAAACCCAGCATGGTAGTGGCTGAATATAATCATGTTTGGCATCTGTACTGTTAATTGAGCACTTAGTGAATTCACTAGAGTTTTGAATTGGTTTGTTTGTTACTGAAATGTTCATTCCTTGAGGATAAAAATGTGAATGCATCATGAACATGCATTTAAGTTACTAACTTTGAAGAAAAGCTAGAATAAGCCGTGAATTAGTTTCGTGGTGATTTGTTGTGAAAACTAGCAGCATATTTTCATTACATATGTCGGCTCTATTTACTATGAATTGATTACTGTTGTAGCTTTAGATCCTGAATGCTATTGTAGTAGGATATAAATCCACAAGTAAGGTAAATCAGTAATTTTTCAGTTATGTAATTAAATGGGTTATGGTTTGCTAGTTCCAGCATTTGATTCCATATTTGGTTTTGTTATTCCATACAATCCATTTCATTTAGCTTCGGCAGAAGATTTTTTAGTTTAAAAGCCAATGGCCTGATTTTAACTTTAGGCAAACTTTCAGATTAGTTTTAATTCGCGACTTCTTAGATATTGTAAAGTAAGAATATTAGCCTTTAACCAAGGCATAATGCAATCAATCTTATGAACAACTTAACGATCCAATCCATACTGCCTCACACTCCTATCCATAATTCATGGCCTCACATTGATCTCAAATGTTAGGAAAATTATTAATTCACGAACATCGTAGCTTGCTTTAGGCGTGATTAATAATAAATCATTGTGACTATGGGTACGGTTCCCGTGACATAGTCATGATACATAATCCCCAATTCGAGTGCGCGTTTCACGCGACTCGACCATAACTTCAAATAATAATAAAACAAATGTGTTTTATATTGAGGGTGCGTTTCACGTGGCGCGATTCGCAATATGTACAGAAACAAACGAGTGCGCAACATCGCGACTTGTTCAAATAAATTCCATAAATACTAAAAGCGGTTAAATATTTAATTAAAAGCGGTTAGAAAGTAGAAAGGGACATAAGTCTTAAAACGTGTATAAATCAGATAATTAGGCCAATTATTAATAGTTGAGCGACCATGCTAAAACCACGTAACTTGGTTCTCTCGGGTTAACAGAATTCCTTACCTGGTCTTCTGTGTTCACGGACCATAAACAGAGTCAAATCCCTAGCTGCGTTTTCCAACTATGTGCATTATGTAGAAAAAAGATTTGCTAGCATCCTAAAAAAATCACAAAATCAGGAAATAAGTATCAAGCACTACAACAACAACAACAACCCAGTATAATCCCACTAGTGGGGTCTGGGGAGGGTAGTGTGTNGCAATATGTACAGAAACAAACGAGTGCGCAACATCGCGACTTGTTCAAATAAATTCCATAAATACTAAAAGCGGTTAAATATTTAATTAAAAGCGGTTAGAAAGTAAAAAGGGACATAAGTCTTAAAACGTGTATAAATCAGATAATTAGGCCAATTATTAATAGTTGAGCGGCCATGCTAAAACCACGTAACTTGGTTCTCTCGGGTTAACAGAATTCCTTACCTGGTCTTTTGTGTTCACGGACCATAAACAGAGTCAAATCCCTAGCTGCGTTTTCCAACTATGTGCATTATGTAGAAAAAAGATTTGCTAGCATCCTAAAAAAATCACAAAATCAGGAAATAAGTATCAAGCACTAGTAAAGAGAACAAATTACCTTATATGCTCGCTGCATCTCCATATCTGATTCAAATTCAACAAACACATAACCACGTGAAGCGCCCATTACTGCAAAAGCAACACCATATGGTACATATAAATTCTTCAAAAAGTAAGTATCTTATCTTTTTACACTACGTGGTACATATCAGCACACTTTCTATGATTTCAAATATGCATTAAACCTCCACAAAAGGATACGCAAAATGCAACATAAGCAAGTTGTAATTTTGAAAGAAATAGCTAGTACCAACGTGTGTGACAATTCTTATGTTCTTCACCCTTCCATATTTGTTCAGTTCCTGTTAACAAACGCAACCCAAAATCAATAAATAACAAATAATTGAATCAATAACACCAACTAGGCAATACGCAAACAACAAGAACAACATAACTGCACAAGAGTAACAAAGAAAGACACAAGAAATAGGAAAATGGTCAAATTTACCATGTATTATTCTAAATCAAGCAACTTTGCCCTCCGCTAGTCTGTAGGTCTAATATCACCCCACTGTTAGGAAAAGTCTTGTTTTTCCCATTGACCCCAGATGTAGCTCCAACCCGAGGGTATTTTTAAACCACAACCAAAAGTTAAAGGGTAAATTTAGATCAATTTTTCTCGAAGAATTTGACACTTGAGTTTCACCTATTTCAAGCTAGAGCTTCATTAATCGCAAGATCACAGTATGCTAACATCAAAGGGTACGAATGAACCAAAATTTTAAATAAACAAAACTAGAGCAAATTCCCATAGTATAAGATAAATTATTATAAAATATTATTAATATTAGCCAAATATTACCAATATTAGCCAATTATCTATTTGTAGCCAAAAAGGGTCAATTTTTTACTTTCTTTTGAGTGAGTGTTATTAGAATAGATTGGGTACATCTTAAAGAGCTTGAATTTCAGTTTTGAGATGATTTGATAGAGTTTTGAGGTGGTTTGAATTGAAAACTCGAAGTAGAAGATGAACATGAAAAAAATGATGTGTATCGTTTGAATTGAAAACTCGAAGTAGAAGATGAACATGAAAAAAAATGATATGTGTATCACATTGTGTATCATTTGTGTATCACTTATGTATCATATTTGTATCAAATGTGTATCACATGTATACCTGTGTGTGAGATACGTGTGATACATATTTGATACATGTGTCGCAGAAGATATTTTTGATATGAATTTTGATACCAAATCAGTCCAAATCACCTTTAATCTTTATCAAATTTTATATATTGACTCATCTATATGTTTTCAATGAATTTCAACCATACCCATTGAAAAAAGGTCCTTTTTTGCTTAGATTTTTGGAATCTTGTACGTATTTTTTTTTGTATTTTAATTACCTTA
>AWOL01S0155700.1:0-42621 GCA_000715115.1 Nicotiana otophora
AAATTATAATATTGAAAATGTATCAACCTAATTAACAATATAGTAAAAATATCGAATAAATTTAATATTAAAGGTATTGCAATATATTTAAGCAATAAAAAAGAAAAATAATGTAATTAATATTGTTCAATTTATAATAGTTGTCATGGAAGTTCCGCCTTTGCATCCCAGACTCGCCTCGCTAGAGCTACTGTTGCTACAGGTCGAACATAGGTCTTCTTACATATGTGAGGGACAGTTATTGGCCTCGATGTTCCGCGCCAGAAGAGTAGACAATATGTGGGACTTTCTTAGGGCCCACCATCTCCATCCCCATATAGTTAGACGCCTCCAGAATACGAGTTTTTATAGGATTGCTGAGATCGGCCGGCTGCAGCTGGATTGGTCGTTGATCATGACTTTGATAGAGCGGTGGCGACAAGAGACACACACATTTCATTTGCCCATTGGCGAGGCCACTATCATGCCGCAGGACGTGGAGGCTCTGTATAGGTTGCCGGTTGATGGACATCCCGTTGCTTTGCCGCATGCCATGAGAGAGTATACGGGAGATCAGTACCTGGAGATGTTGCAGCAGCTCAACGGTTTCCTGCCAGCGGATGAGGGTGCATTGGTTGGGGCTAGTCGTCTGCAGTTGACGCCCGTCCGGTTGCATCTGGAGACGATGCATGCTGACATTACAGATGATACACCAGATCTTCATATTAACTGGTACACAAGGTTGCTACTGCTTCTTATGTTTGGAGGGGTATTGTTCCCGAACACTTCGGGAAACCTAGTCAGCTTGAGATTTCTTCATCATCTTGAGCGGCTAAATGATTTACATGATTACACTTGGGGTGCTGCTATTCTTGGTTACTTGTACATGCAGATGTGTCGGGAGAGTATGGGCACCCAACGAGACTTTGCAGGATTTTTGCCGCTGGTGCAGGTGAAAATATAGTCAAATACTCACTTCATTATAACATACATCATAAAAATATACATTAAATTTTACGTCCAAATTATATATTAGGCTTGGGCCTTAGAGCGGTTCCTGCAGTTGCAGCCACTTCTACCACACACCGCTCCGGGTGCACCACCTCCACCGTTTCTCCCTTCAGCTAGGAGGTGGGTTGATAGGCGAGGATACGGATGCGAGTACGAGGCTCGACATAATCTCTCCTATTGCAGGGATTTGTTGGATTTGCTGGAGGCCGCACAGGTAATTGTATACTTAAGTTTACTTGGCCTGGATTTATATGTGTTGCGTATACTCACGGTTCCTGTTTTACGTAATAGTTCATTTGGAGGCCATACAACGACGAGCTAATAGCCGGTTTGCCAATTATTGCTCCACCGACCGACTTATATGGAGCTCTTCCGTCCCATTGTTGTGTCTCGATATTGTCGAGTATCATGCCACCGAGCGAGTCCTTCGCCAGTTTGGTCAACCGAAGCTTGTACCTCCACCGCCCACTTGGATTAGGACACATTACCAGCAAGATTATCGTTCCAGGGTTGACGAGACATATGTGGCATAGATAAAGTTGCAGATCGAGATTTGGGACCAACGGCATGACCTGATTCCGCCACCCCTTCTACCCGAGCGTATGGATGGTGAGTATGAGTATATGGGCGGGTACCGCAGCATTACCCGGCTTTTCTTCGGGAATTCTGTTCATCGAGCTAGCGGTCGGTTCGTTCCATACGTCGGGAGGCATGAGGCACTGGTATGTTATTTTGTATACTTAGTTATAACGTTAACGTATCGTTTAGTAATTAATATTTTACATATTGTGCCTTGGTCTACATCTGTTCTACCAGTTGGGACTGCAGATGCAGCAACATACCAGTGAGGGAGCGGCCGCTTTGCACGAGTATTGCCGATAGGTTACAGATCTGATTGCCCGGACATTGCAGCGAGCCCTAGGTGATGAGCGCTTAGGATACGAGGCTGATTATATGGCGCCAGAGCGGTACCATCGTGGGCCAGCAGTGCAGCCTGAACGTGGTCGATGTGGCATGCATGCCCAGAGAGGTAGAGGTGTCCCACGAGGTCGTGGGGGGTCGGTGAAGAGGTGTTCCCCATCAAGGGAGCGTTGAGGCACCTGTTGAGGATGTTGGAGTTGATCAGCCGGGTGACCACCCTGAGCCAGATCATGCTCCTAGTGATATGACCTCATTTAGCCTGAGGCTTACTCCAGGGACTTTGCAGGTGACCCCGTCAGCTCTATTGTTGATCACGGGCACGGCTATTACTTCACATGACTGGGATGAGTATTTTACTGACCCTCCAGAGGCATCGACAGTTGTTGATGATCGTCCGGTACGAGATGTGGATAGTGGGCGCCAACTGAGTTATGGCTCAACACCAAGGGATGCTGAGGATATTTCACAGGATTTAGTTAATTTGTATTATTATTATTATTATTATTATTATTATTATTATTATTATTATTATTATTATTATTATTATTATTATTATTATTATTTGTGTTTATCTCATTGATTAGTCATAAATATCTAAAGCCTATTTTTTTAAGCCATCATCCCCGCCCGTCACGGAGGCCAGTTTGTGCGACACTGACATGCCTGAGACGGATGATTATATTCAGGAACCCGCTGAGACCATGGTAAGACATTTTAATTTTTTAAGCTAACACGTACATTACTAATATATATTTCATATACTAAAATATCTTATTATTCTGTAGGTTACGGCTGGACCGACGACCCCTTCTACCGAGCCTACCAGCCGTACTGACGATCATGCTGCAACGCATCCTCCGATAAAGAGGCGACGTGATGAGGATGATCCTGATAGTGTAGCCGGACGTGATGGGATGCGCCTCAGGCCAGTGGCTGCTTTAAAGCATAAAGGTTGTGGGACACATTGATTATTTTTTACTTTATGTACATATGACATTCAGTAAATAATAGCAACATTATTTATGGTCTACATTATATGCGCATTATATTTTTATTTCTCGGGTTCTTTGTTATTTTAATACTACAATACAAAAACAAACATATCAACTTAACATAATTAAATTCGGTACAACTAATGAAAATATATGACACAGAAAACATAAAGATAAAATACTACACTCAATATATACATGTGTTTGTTTAGTCACTATCTCCCATTATTCTCTGCTTCAACCACTTAAATTGCTCTTCCAACCTATTTTTTTCTTTTTCCGCCTCTTTTAGTTTCTCGTTCACTGCCGCAAGTTGTCGTTGCATCTTAAAGATCTGGAGTTTATATTCATGGTCATATTCCAAACATATTGCAAACAATGTTTGTAGTATTCCTGATAAATGGGTTCATCATACCATTCTTCAAATCTACATTGATTTCCGCTTTACAATGGGAATTATATCACAACACTATTAATTAACATGTTATATAAAAAATATTAACAAATAGTTTTTGCAAAACAATACCTTACAAGTTGTTGACATATCCAGCGTCTACACCCCATATTACCATTTGACCAACATGGCTTCAAAATCGCAAGTTTGCCACAATAACAAATACGTACGTCATTACGTCCATACATTTCCTAATGCAAGACAAATCCAAAATTAATGAAAAGTTTTTTCTACTTGATGCAAATAATAACTAAATGCTCTAGGCTTTTATAGGCAAGAAAAAAATATATATAACGTGGTATTTCACCGCGCTATGCTTCGCTTGACAATGATCATTTTGGGTACAATACAGCTTTTCCAGAACGACAGTTTTTTCAGGTCAACAAGACAATACACATAACGTGGTATTTCCCCGCACTATGCTTCGCGTACTAATGATTCTTTAGGGTAAAATACAGTTTTCCCATAAGACAGCTTTTCCAGAACGACAACCTTTTCAGGTCAACAAGACAATACATATAACGTGGTATTTCACCGCACTATGCTTCGTGTGATAATGATTCTTTCGGGTATAAGAAAGCTTCTTAAACTGAACCAAGTCATATGTATTTCAAAGACCTTTTGAATAACATTACAACATCCATTAAAACAATGCCACTAACATTTAACAAGTGGTTCAAAAAGAGGCAAAAGGGTGAAGGTAGTTCAACAGATCTCCGTGGATCACGTCTTAACACTATTGATCCCTACCTTGAAAAATATATGCTAGGTTGCTACACTGATTTGAGTGATGACAAGTGGTATGGTGTTCTGTGTACCTTGAAAAATCAGCATATCAATATACACATTAATCTCAAAGTTGCAGGGCATATTATTGAGGGCGAAGCGCATTCTATAGAGCCTGAAGGTATGCGAATTTGGGACAAAAAACTACAATGGGATCCCCTTTACTCAAAATGGTATGATTACGAAGTACTATGTCACTAGCATGGGCTTGTTGTGCCACAAGCACTGTCTGCAACCTTCCAAACAAACACACGCAAAGATGAACCAGAAGTGATTATGCATCTGATGAAGGAGATTCTATAGATGGAAAAGGAACTAGTTGTTCATCATGCAGTGGATGATCTTAACTTCTTGGGAGGAACAGAGGATAAGTACTAGAATTTATTAGAAAGTGATAAATTGCATAGAGACAATGATTACCCTGTTTCCAACAGTTGTCGAGTGGGAGGGACTACCTAAGTTTCTACCACAGACGTTGGATGTAGGTATCCCATATTGTTGTAGAAATCAAACAATTGGTCTTCTTGATGATAGCGATAAAATGCGAGAAATGTGTGTCAACTAGGGCCTAGATTACGATGCCCTCGGTCCCGAAGGATACGTACACGATGTTGACGAAGAAATTGAAGACAATGACAATAAAATAGTGCCAGACAACGACAATAATGGCGAATGGCAATTTTTTTTTCTTGGGGTGTATGTTAAATTATTGTACTGATGTATTAATGCTAAATATCAATAAGACTTAACACCAATGGAAACATAATTTTATTTCATACATTCTTCAAGATGAACATGTACATACACTCATTACAACAAATTACTAGAAAAAAACACTACAGGTATCCTTGATAATTGGACACATTAGATGAACTTCCACCGAGAGCTGAATTACCACCGCTACCCAAACTAGCTGAAGGATATTTACGATGTCCGTGTCCTATTTGCGAGCATATTCCACATTTACGCACATAAACGGTATCACCAATATCCATTTGGTTTCGTATACGCGTTCTTTTTTGCACTTGTCCCTGACGCAAATACTCCTTGTTATACACCATTTTAGATAGTTCTGGCGGCCAATAATGCTCAACACCCACTAACTGCAACTGTCTACTTTAGGTGTTTAAGCATGCAACAACACTATATTCCTTATCAACGTAGCTGGTTGCCGCGAAACCTGTATTTTGAAAGCACTTCATGGCATGCGAGCACAACATGTGGTAGACGGACCATTTACCACAAGAGCATAACCTTTTGGCTTCATTTACAGTGTGTGTATTATTCCCCCGGTTATGATGGATAGCGGTGCGAACTTCAAAAATATTTCGCTCGTTGCAATACTATAAATATGAATGCCAATGTGCTCGCCTCCTGTATTTCTCAAATATTTTAATTGGCATTGGCATAAATTCAACACCCCTCTCCATCAATGATGATGCACCTCTAGCCCTTTCAACAAACCTCTCCGCCATCTGCTTGAATGACATCCGCACTATGGCAGTGACAGGTAATCCACGTGCAGACTTCAATAACCCGTTGAAATACTCTAACACATTTGTATTCAGAATTCCCCATCGTCTGCCACCATCCGCATGCAATGTCCACTTGTCAAGCTCATGTCGCATCAACCAATGATAGGCTCCTTCCTCTTCCTGCCTGATCGATTCCATGTGCCACATGAATTTACACTCTTGGTTATCTATTACAGCCATCCATATTAAATCATGCAAGTCCTTGTTGGGATATGTCTAATGGAAATTGGCCTCCAGTTGCCTCACACAAAAATGGTGGTATGCCTACGGTTCCTGCCATGCAGGCAAATGCTGTACAAAACTTAAAATACCGCTATGCCTATCAAATATTAGATAAATACCTTAACTTTGTCTGACAACGTGCTCCTTTAAGTGGTTCAAAAATAACATCCACGTCTCTTGGCTTTCATTGGCACAAATAGAAAAGGCTAGGGGAAATATACTTTCATTAGCATCTACTGCAACGGCGATCAACAACTTAATATCATACTTTCAATAGACAGGAATGCCGTCTATGGATATTACCGGTTGGCAATGCACAAAACCATCAATTGCTGGTTTAAATGCCCAGAACACATATTTGAATATATGTTCTGGTATTCCTGGACTCCGCTCAAGCTTCCATTGAACAATAGTCCCGGGGTTAAAGTGTTGCAATGCGGCCATGTACTTGGATATAGATGCAAATGACTTATCCCAATTACCATGAACAATTTCAAACGCACATTTGCGCCCGAGAAATGCTTTTCTTTTGGTAATGGTACACCCATATTCTTGGTGGATAGATGTAATACACTATTTGATTTTGTACCTTATGGACGCTTCAATGTGTGGAATCAAGACAAGAGAAATCAAGCCAACATCCAAGTTAAAGTAATTCCCACTAAATGTGTCCATTTCACAATTGTGGATGCCAATGTATTTACCCACAACTCACATATTTGTTCTCTTCTTCCTCGCACACATCATCCAATTACAACCCGTATAACATCTACGATAAATAACCTTGTATATATCCGGAGATGACTCACATACCATCATCTCACGACACTCTTTTACGCTGAACATTTTCACCGCCCTGCTTAGGCGCGCTTTATCAGGAAAAAATATGCCCTTTGACAGCACCGTTGGTCTAGATTCATCTCATATTGCTATACGAATTTCATCAATATCCCTTGTGAGGGCATCCGCATCCGGCATACTTGGAAAATGATCAAGGTAGGGAATCTCCCTTGAATGAAACGGCACGTGGGAGTCGTACACTCTTGTTCTAATGGGAGGTGGAGCATGCTCCCTCGTCAAATCAAGTTCAGCATTCTCTTCCTCCTCCTCATCACCCTCGTCAGGGAAGGGTGTGTCATCTCCAGACTCATCGGCATTGTTGTCATAATCACCATTCTCTTCTTGATTCTGCGCATATACCAGATCCCGATTAAATATGTCGTCTTCGGGCAATTGAGTAAGGACAGGACCATCAAGTTGCTCGTTTTCACTGCACAACTAATAAAATAATGAGTTACTCAAATTGGTCCAAACTTTACATATAACGTTATATATTCACTTATAAATTATAATGTGTTGATATCCCATGATACACATTATCCTGTTGATAATGACTCCTGGATGGACCACCATGATCCAACACACCAAAACTAGGCATATTCCAACTAGCCGTTGGTTCATAACTTATAAAATTCATATATGGTCGGTACCCCCTGTGGAATATATGAGTATTAATAGAAATTCAATACACAAAAATATACATCGTAACACAAAGAAAAATTGAAGTTTACCACTCGGCTTGTGGATTATATAAATTAGGAAAGAAATTATTTCCTCGCTCCTCATTTGCCCGCAGAGATAAGTTTAGATGAGGCCAAACTCTTTCAGTCGGAACCTGTTCAGCTAAAACTGCTCCAAAATAACCACCCGATGATTGAGGGATATCCCTACTTAGCGCAACCTCATTATTGCGAACGTCTTCCGCCTTGACGTATATTTCCAACAGTTTTATCACAATAAATTCCTGGTATTCATCCAGAGTCCTCAAAAAATCTCTCAGAGTTTCATCGTCTTCGATGTTAAACTCGGCATAACAAGCAACCCTTTGCGGAGTCACATAATACAAATATCTTCCGGTTACTTTAATATTCACCAAACGTTTGCTCACACTCATTTTTTTTTACATAACAACGATACCAGTGTATCGTACTCCATTGTAAGTGGCAATTTAACATGACAATGTGAAGATAAACTATAGCTTACTGAGTTACTCGCCACCACAACCTCACCCCTCAATATAATGAAACCCTAATTATTCGCTTTTCAGACATTATGACAAAATACAAAACAACTTAATGAAGAAATATTTTACAAGACTTGAGAATATTTCTGTATGGATTTTTACAAAATCCTTAACGTCTTTAAATAAGGCAAAAACCAATCGGGGGAGAGGGGTCGAATATTTTTGAGGTATAGCGCCTTAAATAAGGGCGCTATACCCATTTGAATTATTGTTATGTTAGTTAAGCCCAGAAGAATTATTAGTGGGCCCACATAATATGTATAGAGCGGTAAGGAAGAGCTTTATATATATAACGCCTTTTAAAAGGGCGCTATAATTAACTGGGCAAACGACCGTTAAGTTATAACGCCCATTAAAAGGGCATTATATACAAAATGGTCACCAAGTTTTTTTCATACATTTTGGTTCTTTGAGTCTAAAAGAACCACAATTTGGTTCTAGGGACCCCCCAAAAAATAATAATTAAGAGAGATCCAATTTTGAACTTTGAGACCTGATTTTCGAACCCTGAATCTGAATTTTGGGA
Source organism: Nicotiana otophora (assembly GCA_000715115.1). Classification (NCBI taxonomy): domain Eukaryota; kingdom Viridiplantae; phylum Streptophyta; class Magnoliopsida; order Solanales; family Solanaceae; genus Nicotiana; species Nicotiana otophora. The sequence continues at coordinate 8,510 of AWOL01S0155700.1, forward strand.
GCCTGATTTTCAATCACTCAAAAACCCACACTTCAACATATGATCACTAGTCCTAATCCTCAATCCTGGTTTCAAAACTGGAAAATAGTTCTAAAAACTCTTCGATTGAAGCTGAGCTACCTTGCTGCTGTTGATTGCTGAGGCTGTTCGAGCCTGCTGGTCAACTTCCTTGCTCCATTTGGTTGTTTTCCTTGCTGTTCTCTTCAGCTTTTGGTACATACAAATGTCTCCCTGGAATAAGCATCAATATGTATGATTGATTATTTTAATTTGAAATGTAGACTGTTTAAAATTGACACTATGTTTATGCTTTTGATTTGTTCTTTGCTTGTTTGAATCTTTTCAACTTAAAGTGACTGGAAATGTGTCAGATCTATTGCAATTTGTTAGTTGAAATCACAGAGAGTAAAGTTTGCACTTAGTCAGTTAACGCTTGAATCACTTAGTTTCAAAGTTATTATACACTTTTCCTATGCTTTGAATTGAGTTCGTTCAAGTATTTTGTTGAAACATGCTGCTCTAGTATTGAAGCAAGAGCTATTAGGTTCAAGGGGAAATTGGTGTTATAAGCAAACTTACAAAGTTGATCACTAGTCCAGTTGTCACTTTGAGCACATATAGGAGGAAAGTAATTAGAATGATAGGGTATTTTTGAGTACTGTAATTTGTAATAAGAGCTACCTGTTTGTAAATTCAATTTCAAAGGGTTGTAATAATTTCTTCTAAAATAGTTCAAGTTTGTTTCAATTAACTCTTAATTACATGCTTTTTTGTCATTTGGACTTGGTACTGTCTCTCTCCTTGAATCCCTTGGGTTTGGCCCAAACGAGGTTGTACCAACAGTGTATAAGATTCTGAACTAGATATTGGCCCCTCATGACAAAAGGCTTGCCCCATTAGAAGAGCTTTCTGTCATTGGGCCTTATCAGAAGCCCAGTTTCATGTATTTGGGCCATTTTAGCTTACATGTCTCATATCAGATTCAGACGTTCCGTTAACTGTAACTTTTGATAGATATTGTTTAACTTACGCAATGCAAATCTCTGTCTGTTTCGCTTTTAGTTCTAAATAAATGTTCTCGCCTTTTGGGCTCGATTAGCCCATTACAGGCGTCTTAGTGGCCTAAATAGACTTCAAACAAGTCCAGCTATGGCCTGATCGAAGCCGGCTAGGCTCAAGCCTATCTCACTCACGATCTGGGCCTCTCTCTAAGGCCCAAAATCATGAGGCAAGGGCTGTCCACAACAGTTGTGGATTGTTAGGCTCTTAGCCTCAGTTCTATTTAGACAAGAGTGAGTTGTTCTAGTGATGAACACCCTCCACTTCCACCAAGAGGTTGTGAGTTCGAGTCACCCCACGAGCAAGGTGGGAAGTTCTTGGAGGGAGGGAGTCGAGAATCTATGGGAAACAACTCCTCTACCCTAGAGTGGGGGTAAGGTTTGCGTATAAACTATCCTCCCCAGAACCCACTAGTGAGATTATACTGGGTTGTTGTTATTAGCCTCAGTTCTATATTACTCAAACCAACAGTAACGTTCCCCTAGCCCAACAAACTTAGGGATCAAACGTTTATGTCGCCCAAACCTCCGGTAAATAAAATTGATTTTTTCATTTCTATACACTATTTGAAATCTTATTACGAAAAATGTCCATGTATTGGTATTTACCCGACCTAAACACATTTTAGTTACAAAATATATACAATCCACCTTAAAAGGCTCAAAATCCATTATTTGTGCATTCAATTAAGGGATTTAGTTATATAATTTTCCTTTTTTCTCTCCCTTCTCCCCTCTCCGCTCTTATTTCCAGATTGAACTTATATTTAGAAATTTAGAGAATGTATCGGTACGTACGTCTTTTTCTGAACTAAACATCCCCTTTGCTACCAGTTTCAGCAAATCTTGAAGTGAAGGCCCCATTGGGATAATAAGCTGTTATTTCATTCTTATATTCTTTTTTAGCAATTACTTTTTATCACTCTCGTGGGAATTATGTACGGTTATAGTAGAAGGCTGTTAGTATTACATATAGTAAGTCACTAGTCCCTGTGATAAGACTTAAAGTGAATGATGTAAGAACTTTAATAGATTTTGCTTCAGAAGCATATTCTTCAGTTTTCTGAATTATGATGCTGAATCAGTGTACATATATGTGTTTAACTTCAAAGACAGGCTAGTTAATTTCTTTTGTATATTTTGTATTTGATTTATACATAATAATTATATATTATACAACTTATCTATAGCTTATCTACAACTTTCATATATTATTTCTATCCAGTTAAATATAACTACAATATCATACAACTTAAATACAATTTTTATACAAATTTTATATAATATGTCTTTTGTATATTTTGTATCTGATTTATACATAATAAAAATAAATTTTATACAACTAATTATATATTATACAACTTATCTTCAACTTATTTACGACTTTCATACATTATTTCTACCCAGTTATATACAACTACAATATCATACCACTTAACTACAATTTTTATACTAATTTTATACAATATGTCTTTTGGATATTTTGTATTTGATTTATACATAGTAAAAATAAATTTCATACAACTAATTATATATTATACAATTTATTTACAAATTATCTACAACTTATCTACAACTTTCATACATTATTTCTACTCAGTTATATACAACTACAATATCATACAACTTAAATATAATTTTTATACAATATTATTCAACTTTCATACAATATTTAAATAAAAATATATATATAAGCAACATAATACAATTTTTCTACAATTTTACTACAACTTTACTACAATTTCGTAAGTATAATGTTCTTCTTCTTCTTCCTCGTCTTCTTCTTCTTCCTCTTCTTCTTCTTCTTCTTCTTCTTCTTCTTCTTCTTCTTCTTCTTCTTCTTCTTCTTCTTCTTCTTCGACTTCGAGGTTCAATATGAAATTCAGCCAAAAATTCAGCCAAAATCAAGTCTAATCTTTACCAAAACACCCTCGAAATTGAGATATAAACTCCAAATAATATTTCCAATTGTTCGTAATAACACCCAATCCAAACAAATAATGGTTTTTGAAAACCCAAATTCGAATTCAAAACTTCAAAGCTTTTTAATGACTGTCAATGGTGAAATTACTCCTCTCTTTTTATTTTATCTACATTACTGGAATTAGGGATTGAGAGATAGAGATAGAAATAGAGAGAGAGAGAGAGAGAGAGAGAGAGAGAGCGCATGAGAGAGAGAGAGACGGAGAGAGAGTGCGCATGAGGGAGAGAGAATAAGGATGAAAAATAATTAATTTCTAATATAAAGGGATACTCATTTAATTCCTAAAGTGTATATAATTGGCAAATTTGTATATAGGATGTAATTAAATTTAAACTTGAGTAGGGAGGGTAATAAAGTTTCAAATAGTATATAGAAATATAAAAATCTCAGAAGAAACTAGGAATCAAAAACTCACACATAGCTCCTCATTAATAACATAATTAGAGTAGTTTAAAAAAAAAATACAGAATTAATCTTCCCAAACGATCATCCATATGCACAAATACAGTGACCTCAAACCCAAATCAAAATTACTTCAAACTGATTTAAACAATTAGTTGAACATCAAACAATCGTTAGCTTGCTTTACGCACGATTAACAAATTTTGTGGCTATGGGTACGGTTCTCATAGCATAGTCACGATATATAACCCAAATTCGAGTACACGCTCGTGTATTTCGAATCCAAGTTCAAAGAACTAATAAAATCAAATGTGTTTTGGATTACAGGCGTGTTTACGTGGCGTAATGAGCCATACACATAATATCACAAGTGCATGACATCGTGGCTTGTTCAAAACTCCATAAACTTCAAAAGCGGGGTAATAAAGCGATAAATAATAAAACACACATAGGAGATAAAAATGCAATAATCAGATAAATGGACCAAGTATGAAGTGAAGCGACTATGCTGGAATCACGAAATTCGGGGGTGCCTAACATCTTTCCCCGGGTTAATAGAATTCCTTACCCAGATTTCTGTATTCGCAGACGTTTATCCACGCTTATTCATCACTCTAGGTATGATTCTAGACCCGTTCGAGTACGAATGTTTATTTAAGAGGTGGAGAATGTAACGATCTGACCGGTCGTTTTGCTTTCTAGACCTCAGTACCCCTAAATAAGACTCCCCGTATGTTCTTTTACTGTTTTATGACTTGCGGGGAAGGTTAGTTCGGGATTTGGAAGGATTCAGGTTAAAATCGGAACACTTGGTTCCTTAGTTTGGCTTTAAAAGGCTAAGTTTGCCTTTGGTCAATATTTTGAGTAAACGACTTCAAAACTGGGATTTGACAGTTTCAATAGGTTAGTATGATGATTTTGGACTTGGGCGTATATTCAGATCGGGTTTTGGATGACCTGGGAGCGTTTCAGTGCTTAATATTGATAGTTGACACCTTGAAGGTTTTAAGTTCTTTAAATTTGGTTTGGAGTAGGTTTTGGTGTTATCAAGGTCTGTTTGGGATTCCAAGCCTGGGAATAGTTTTGTATGGTGATTTAAGACTTGCACACAAAATGTGGTGTCATTCTAAATAGTTTAAGTATGTTTCGGTGCGTTCGGAGTAAGTTAGAAGAATTTGAAGTTCATAAGTTGATCCTATTGGTTTTGGGTTGTGATTCTTAGTTTTAATGTTGTTTTTTTGCGTTCCGAGGATGCGAGTGAGTCCGTTTGATAATTTCAAACTTGTTGGTATATTTGGACGGGGCCTCGGGGGCCCCGAATGCTATTCAGACGATGCGCGGAGGTCGTTTGGCCTTGGGTGAGCAGCTTAACCATCTAGCTGAGAGCCAGTCGCAGGTGCGAGCTCGTAGAAGCGAGCCAACAGCCGTAGAAGCGGCCCAACAGGAGCATCCCAGGAACCGCAGGTGCGGGTGGGTGTGCGCACCTGCGAACGCACAAGTGCGATGGAGGAAACCGCAGAAGCGGCCAAAGTCGTAGGAGCGGCACGCGGGTCGCAGGAGCGGACTCGCAGAAGCGGGCCAGTGGTCCGCAGATGCGGAAGTAGTCCAACTGAGCAAGGGCCGCATCTATGATGATTTTTCGCATATGCGGATTCGCATAAGAGGCCAACCCTCCGCAGGTGCGAAAATCGCTCGGGGCTGAATGGTTTATTTAATGTGGGACTTAGGCTATTTTGGTTCATTTTCTTTCATCTCTTGGGCGATTTTAGAGCTCTTGGAGGCGGTTTTCACCTAGCACTTTGAGGTAAGTAATTTCTATACAGTGTGAGTTAAATACATAGATTATGGGTAGATTTCAACATGTAAAATTATGAAAATTATGGGTTTAGATGAAAAATCTAGGTTTTGATAAAAATGGGATTTAACCACGAATATGGTTATGGAACTGAGTGAAAATTATATATTTGAGTTCGTGAGGTTATGGGTAGCATCTTTCTTCAAAACTTTCCGGAATCCGGGCACGTGGGTCCGGGGATGAATTTTAGGAATCTTTCACTTGGGGTTGGGTAATCACTCTACTAGTTAGAATATGAACTTTTGAACATGTATTGATTAATTTTTTTGACTAGTTTGGATTTGTTCGGCACCAAGTTGAGGTNTGCATATGCGGATCCACATAAGAAGCCAACCCTCCGCAGGTGCGAAAATCGCTGGGGGCAGAATGGTTTATTTAATGTGGGACTTAGGCTATTTTGGTTCATTTTCTTTCATCTCTTGGGTGATTTTGGAGCTCTTGGAGGGGGTTTTCACCTAGAACTTTGAGTTAAGTAATTTCTATATAATGTGAGTTAAATACATAGATTATGGGTAGATTTCAACATGTAAAATTGTGAAAATCATGGGTTTAGATGAAAAACCTAGATTTTGATAAAAATGAGATTTAACCACAACAATGGTTATGGAAGTGAGTAAAAATTATATATTTGAGTTCGTGAGGTTATGGGTAGCATCTTTCTTCAAAAATTTTCGAAATCCGGGCACGTGGGCCCGGGGATGAATTTTAGGAATCCTTCACTCGGGGTTGGGTAATCACTCTAATAGTTAGAATATGAACTTTTGAACATGTATTGATTAATTTTTTGACTAGTTTGGATTTGTTCGGCACCAAGTTGAGGTTTTAGAGTGAATTTGAGACCGGAAAGCGAGCATTGATAAAGTAAGCCTCTTGCCTAATCTTGTAAGAGGAAATTTACCCCGATAGATGATTTAAATTAATATTTACTTCTATTTGTGGGAGCTACATACACACGAGGTGACGATAGTCCATGCGTAGCCACTGTTTATGCTTATGGCCGAGTAGTTTAGGACCCAAATCCTGAATTACTTGTAATGTTTGCACCTACTTGTTAATTAAAGTGCCTAAATCATATTAGAACTTCTTTGAGGAACTGTAAAAGACCGAGTTTCACTTGCTAGAAATGTGAGCGGATTACTTGACCGTTAATGAAAATTATATTACATTGTGTATTTGCCTTGTTATAACGTTTAAGTTAAATGCTTATAAAGTATCCTCTCTTCTTGTGGAGCGGGCCGAACGCCTCGGCAGTAAAATAGATGCATCTATGGATCTTGCCGCACGTTCCTCGGTAGTGTAGACGTTGTTCTGGATCGGGCCATACGACCTCAGCATAAATCGTGCTTAATAATACTCGGAGCCTATTTATACTTGATGTTATTTTATGGCTTGTGAGGTTTTGACTATTAATGACAGGAATTGACTTGGAAATTTCTAAATGTGAAAGCATTATTCACCCTTGCTTGTTATTGAGTTGTTGTTGTTATCCATGCTTATTATTATTATTATTATTATTATTATTATTATTATTATTATTATTATTATTATTATTATTATTATTATTATTATTATTATTATTATTATTATTATTATTATTATTATTATTATTATTATTATTATTATTATTATTATTATTATTATTATTATTATTATTATTATTATTATTATTATTATTATTATTATTATTATTATTATTATTATTATTATTATTATTATTATTATTATTATTATTATTATTATTATTATTATTATTATTATTATTATTATTATTATTATTATTATTATTATTATTATTATTATTATTATTATTATTATTATTATTATTATTATTATTATTATTATTATTATTATTATTATTATTATTATTATTATTATTATTATTATTATTATTATTATTATTATTATTATTATTATTATTATTATTATTATTATTATTATTATTATTATTATTATTATTATTATTATTATTATTATTATTATTATTATTATTATTATTATTATTATTATTATTATTATTATTATTATTATTATTATTATTATTATTATTATTATTATTATTATTATTATTATTATTATTATTATTATTATTATTATTATTATTATTATTATTATTATTATTATTATTATTATTATTATTATTATTATTATTATTATTATTATTATTATTATTATTATTATTATTATTATTATTATTATTATTATTATTATTATTATTATTATTATTATTATTATTATTATTATTATTATTATTATTATTATTATTATTATTATTATTATTATTATTATTATTATTATTATTATTATTATTATTATTATTATTATTATTATTATTATTATTATTATTATTATTATTATTATTATTATTATTATTATTATTATTATCCATGCTTATTATTATTATTATTCATGCTTATTATTATTATTATTATTATTATTATTATTATTATCCATGCTTATTATTATTATTATTATTATTATTATTATTATTATTATTATTATTATCATCCATGCTTATTTAGAATTTATGTATTATTATTGTTAGCTCATAGTAAGTGTCGATGTCGACCCTTCATCACTACTTCTTCGAGGTTAGACTTGATACTTAGTGGGTACATGTTGTTTATATACTCACACTACACTTCTGCACTGGCCGTGCAGGATCTGAGGCAGGTGCATCTGGCGATCACACCGACGTGCATCCCCGTTACCCGCACACCTAGTGGTGAGCTGCTTTCTCAGCCGTTCCGTAGCACATTGAGTCTCTCATTTGCATTGATTTCTGTCTATTTTTATTTCTGACAGTAGCTAGAGTTTTGTATAATCTATTAGTGCTCATACACTTGTGACACTAGGTCTTGGAACATACTAGCAGACTTGTGGTTTTGGATTATTGCTATGGTTACGATCGCACTCAACTGTTTTTGTTTATTTGTTTAAACCTGTTGTTTCTTAAATCTTTTAATTAATAAAAAACTTAATCACTTAGAAATTTATTAAAAAGAGAAATCACGTAGTTATTTCACTGTTGGCTTGCCTAGCGGCGACGCTGGGCGCCATCACGGTCTATAAGAGAATTGGGTCGTGATGGTACTAGGAAGGGCTTTGTGCGTAGTTTCACATATTAGGACTTCTCCATTTCCCTCGATTTATAAACTCTGGTATCATCAATTAGGGTTTTTTTCTTATCGTAGTAAAAAAATGGAGATACCACAACAACATTCTGCAGCCGATGATAAGGGCATGGATTTGACGGTGAGATTCTTTTTGCCTTTATCTTTTCCTTTTTCGGTGTGTTTGGAGCGCAGAAAAAATTGTTTTAGATCTATTCGGTGACATATCTTAGTCTAAGAATGATAAAATAAAGGATTTTTTGGGTGATATTTTCCAATACTAAAAGTTGAATATATTCCTTGAAATTAATTTAATTCTGGTATTACTTTCTCAGCAATACTATGAAAATCATTGCCCACACAAGTTCCAAGTGACTTTGTCCGTCCCTAAATATACCATGGTAACATAAATTTATATATAATAATTCTATTATTGTCATGACCCAATTTCTCCTGTAGGCCGTCATGGCACCCAACGTTATCGCTAGGCAAGCCAACCGTAAATTAAACATGAAATATTTCCCTTTTAATAAATTTTCAAGTAATTAAATTCTATTTAATAAGAAATCAAGGAGTAAAAAAATTCAATAAATGAAACAAGACAACTGAGTAGTAATCATAGTGATATAAGTACTCCAAAATCGTAAAGTCTACTAGTGTTTATGCCAAGACTTGGTGTCACAAGTGTATGAGCAATTAGTAAAATACACAAAACTCTAACTACTGTCTGAAATGAAATAGACATAATATAAGTACAAAAGAGAGACTCTAGGTGCTGCGGAACGGCTCAAGAAGCAACTCACCACTAGGCCTCCGGGTAACGGAGATACACGCCGATATGACCGCAAGATGCACCTGCTTCAGATCCTGCACGGTTAGTGCAGAAGTGTAGCGTGAGTACATAAAAAACATATATACAATAAGTATCTAGTCTAACCTCGAAGAAGTAGTGATGAGGGGTCGACATCGACACTTACTATGGGATAACAATATAAATACAGAAATTCTAAATAAGCATGGGTTACGTAAATGATAACAATAACTCAATAACAAACATAAATGAATAATTATTTCATAATTAGTAATTTCCAAGTCAATTCCTGCCATTAATAATCAAAACCTCACAAGCCATAAAATAATATCATGTAATAATTATGCTCTAAGTATTATAAAGCACGATTTGTGACGAGGTCTTACAGCCCGATCCAGAATAATGTGTACACTATCGAAGGTCGTGCGACACGAACCATAGATACATTTATTCTACTGCCGAGACATTCGGCCCGCTCCACAAAAAGAGAGGATACTTTATGAACATCCGATTTAAAAGTTTTTACAAGGATAATATGCAAGGAAGCACAATTTTTATTAACGGTCAAGTAACCCGCCAAAACTCAAGTAAGTGAAATTTGGTCTTTTACAATTCCTTTATCAAGTTTCAATATGATTTAAGCACTTTAATTAACAAGTAGGGTGCAACATTACAAGTAATTTATGATTTGGGTCCTAAACTATCCGGACATAAGCATAATTAGTAGCTACGCACGGACTCTCATCACCTTGTACGTATGTAGCCCCCAGAATTAGAAGCAAATATTAATTTAAATCACCTATGGGGTAAATTCCCCCTTACAAGGTTAGGCAAGAAACTTACCTTGTCTCAAAGCACACTTTCCGACCTCAAATTCACTTTAAATCCTCAACTCGGTGCCGAACAATCCGAAACTAGTCAAATGTTGTATAAATTAATCAATACATGTTCAAAAGTTTTTAATTTAACTATTAGAGTGATTACCCAACCCCAATTGGAAGATTCCTAAAATTTACCCCCGAGTCCACGTGCCCGGATTCCGAAATTTTTTAAAGATAAATGCTACCCATAACCTCACGAACTTAAATATTTAATTTTCACCCCATTCCATAATCATTTTCGTGGATAAATCTCATTTTTATCAAAACCTAGATTTTTTAACTAAACACATAGTTTACACAATTTCACATGTTAAAATCTACCCATAATCTATGTATTAAACTTACATTGGGTAGGAATTACTTACATTCAATAGCTAGGTTGATCCCCCTCTTTAAAGCACCAAAATCGCCCAAGAGTGTAATAAATAAACTCAAAATAGCCTAAGTCCCATTTTATAAGATGTTTTGCCCAACTACCCCTTCTCCGTGAATGGGGAAAGGGCCTCACGTTCGCGAAGGCAAATGGCCCAGGCCCAGAAACTTTGGCCATCGCGAACGTGAGCAGGGCCACGCGAACACGAAGGCTTACCTGCCCTGCCCTATGCGAACGCGAGGGCAACTTTGCGAATGCGAAGACCAATGATGCCACCCCTACCCAGCTCGCCTTACCCTTCACGAACGCGGATCCCATCATGCGAATGCGAAGCATAAAAATTCCACCAGCCTAATTCCTTCATTGCGAACGCGAGGGTCCTTCCTCATTCGCGAAGAAGGAAACCAAAACTGGAAAATTTGGGTTTTCCAACTTAGCTCCGGGAGGTCCGAAACACACCCGAGCCACTCGGGACCCCGTCCAAATGTACCAACAAGTCCATAAACATAATACGAACCTTCTCAAATGCTCGAAACACGTAAAACAATAATGAAACTAAGTATCGCACCCCAAAACCAATTTGAATCAAATTATGAACTTCAAGTTTCCAATTTACTTCGAACGCGCTGAATTATACTTAGACTACTCAGAATGCAAGTCTAAAATCACGACACGGAACTTTTCCCATGCTCGGAATCCCAATCGAACCTCGATAACACCAAATCCTACTCCAAACCAAATTTAAAGAACTCTAAAACCTTCAATGTGCCAACTTTCACTATTAAGCGCCGAAATGCTCTAGGGTCATCCAAAACCCGATCCGAATATACGCCCAAGTCCAAAATTATCATATGAACCTATTTGAACCACCAAACTCCGATTCCGAGGTCGTTTACTCAAGACGTTGACTCAAGTTAAACTTAGCCCTATTTAGCCAACATAAATGAACCAAGTATTCCGTTTTCAACCTGAACCCTTTCAAATCCCGAACTAACCACTCTGCAAGTCATAAAGCAGTTAAAGCACATATGGGAAGTCTCATTTAGGGGAACGGGGTTCTAGAAAGTAAAATGACCGATCGGGTCGTTACATTCTCCACCTCTTAACCAAATGTTCAACCTCGAACGAGTCTAGAATCATACCTGGAGTGTCGAATAAGTGTGGATATCTGCTTCGCATGTCCTCCTCGGTCTCCCAAGTCGCGTCCTCGACTGGTTGACCCCTCCACCGAACCTTTACCGCAGAAATCTTCTTGGACCTCAACTGGACAACCTGCCTATCAACAATGGCCACTGGCTCCTCCTTATAACCCATGCTATCATTTAGCTGAACCGTGCTGAAGTCTAGCACATGCGACATGTCGGCGTGATACCTCCGTAGCATAGACACGTGAAAAGCCATATGTAATCCCGATTGACTAGGAGGCAAAGCAAGCTCATAAGCAACCTCCCCAACTCGTCTCAACACCTCAAATGGACCATAAACCTTGGGCTCAACTTCCCCTTCTTCCCGAACCTCATGATTCCCTTCATGGGTGAGACCTTCAAAAGAACTTTCACGCCCACCATAAATGATAAATCACGCGCCTTCTTATCTGTGTAACTCTTATGTCTGGACTGTGCTGTGCGAAGTTGCTCCTAAATCAACTTTACCTTTTCCAAGGCATCCTTTACCAAATCAGTGCTATATAACTTAGCCTCGCCGGGCTCAAACCATCCGATGGGCAAACGATATCGCCAATCATATAAAGCTTCAAATGGAGCCATCTCGATGCTGGACTAATAACTGCTGTTGTACGCAAACTCGGCCAAAGGCAAGAATCGATCTCACTGCCCTCCGAAGTCAATCACACATGCTTTGAGCATATCCTCCAAGATCTGAACTGTCCGCTCCGACTGCCCATCGGTCTGCGAATGAAAGGCTGTGCTGAGCTCTACACAGGTCTCCAACTTAATCTGTACTACCCTCAAGAAATGCGAAGTAAACTGAGGGCCTCTATCTGAAATGATAGAAACATGCACACCATGCAACCGAACAATATCCTGAATGTAAATCTGGGCCAACCTCTCTGAAGAATATGTAGTCACAACCGGAATTAAGTGTGCCAACTTGGTCAACTTATTGACAATGACCCAAACTACATCAAACTTCCGCAAGGTCCGCGGCAACCCAACTCCGTAGTCCATAGTAATGCGCTCCCATTTCCGCTCAGGTATATTCATCTGCTAGAGTAGGCCACCTGGCCTCTGGTGCTCATACTTTACCTGCTGAAAATTTAGGTACCTTGCTACATACTCAACTATGTCCTTCTTCATCCGCCACCACCAATAATGCTGACTCAGGTCGCGATACATCTTCGTAGCATCTGGATGAATGGATTACCGAGAATGGTGAACCTCATCTAGAATCTTCTCCCTAAAACCATCAACATTAGGAACACATAGGCGGCCTTGGAGTCGCAAAACACCATCCTTACTGATAGTAACCTCCTTGGAACTACCCCATAGTACCGTCTCCCTAAGAACCAACAAGAGCGGATCATCGAATTGACGAGCGTTGATTAGCTCGAATAATGAAAACTGAGCGACGACACATGCAAGAACTCGGCTGGGCTCTGAAATACCTAACCTCACAAGTCGGTTAGCCAAAGACTGAATGCCCAAAGCTAATGGCCTCTCCTCTACTGAAATGAATGCCAAAATACCCATACTTTCCGCCTGCAAGCTGCGATGACCGGTGTATACCTCACAGGACACCCCATAAAGATAATGCCTCAAGATCTTAAGAGCATGAACAATCGCGGTCAACTCTAAATCACATACAAGGTAATTCTTCTCATGGGGCTTCAGCTGACGTGAAACATATGCAATAACTCGCCCCTCCTGCATCAATGCATAACCCAGGCTGACGCGTGAAGCGTCGCAATACACAATATACATCCCTTCACCGGAAGGCAACACTAGAACTGGTGCCATAGTCAAAGCTGTCTTGAGCTTCTGAAAGCTCGCCTTACAATCATCAGACTATCAAAATGGAGCACCTTTCTTGTCAATCTAGTCAAAGGTGCTGCAATAGATGAAAAGCTCTCCACAAACCGGCGATAATAACTTGCTAACCCCAAGAAGCTCCTGATCTCTATCGCTGTGGTAGGACGAGGCCAACTCTGAACTAGCTCGATCTTCTTGGGATCTACCTTAATACCTCCGCCTAATACAACATGGCCCAAGAATGCTACAGAATCTAGTCAAAACTCGCACTTGGAGAACTTAGCATATAACTTCTGTTCCCGCAAGGTCTGAAGCACCACTCTCAAATACTGCTCAAGCTCCTCCATGCTACGCGAGTAGATCAAAATGTCATCAATGAAGATAATGACAAATGAATTGATATATGGCCTGAACACCCTGTTCATCAAATCCATAAACATCGTCGGGGCATTAGTCAAACCGAAGGACATCACTAGAAACTCATAGTGGCCATATCTAGTCCGAAAAGCCATCTTCGGAACATCCGAATCCTGAATCTTCAACTGATGGTACATAGATCTCAAGTCGATCATAGAAAACACCCCGACACCCTGCAACTAGTCAAACAAGTCATCAATATGCGGCAACGGGTACTTGTTCTTAATGGTAACTTTGATCAATTGGCGGTAATCAATGCACATCCGCATAGTCCCATCTTTCTTCTTTTCAAACAACACTGGTGCACCCCAAGAAGATACACTCGGTCTGACGAAACCCTTGTCTAGCAACACCTCAAGCTGTTTCTTCAACTCTTTAAGCTCTTTCGGAGCCATGCGGTATGGTGGAATAGAGATAGGCTGGGTACCTGGAGCCAAATCAATACAGAAATCGATATCACGATCAGGTGGCATGCCTGGAAGATTAGAAGGAAACACATCGGAGAACTCCCGGACTATATGCATTGAATCGATCGCCGGAGTCTCTATAGTAGTATCTCGAACATAAGCTAGATAAGCCAAATAGCCCTTCTTAACCATGTGCGAGCCTTCGTGAAAGAGATAATCTGACTAGGTGCACTGACAAATGACCCATTTCACTCCAATCTAGGCAACTCTGACAACACCAAGGTAACAATCTTAGCATGACAATCAAGGATGGCATAATATCGAGATAACTAGTCCATGCCCAGGATGATCTCAAAGTCGGTCGTAACGAGAAATAGAAGATCCGCTCTAGTCTCAAAACCATAGAAAGTAACAATTCTGGACCGGTATATCTGATCTACAACAACAAAATCGCCCATTGGCGTGGACATATATACAAGAGTATCCAAAGACTCACGAGGAACATCCAAGAAATGATCAAATAGATATGACACATATGAATACGTATACCCTGGATAAAATAGTACCAAAGCATCTCTACCACAGACAGAAATAATACCTGTGATAACAGCATCTGAGGCCTTTGCATCTGGCTTGACTGGGAAAGCATAGAACCTGGCTGAAGCGCCGACTGGCTGGCCTCCACCTAACTGGACTGTACCTGGCTGGCTTCCACTTGTCTGGCCTCTACCTCTAGGACAACCCCTACCCACCTGCCCTCTTCCTTTGGGCGTTTGGACGACTAGTGTTATAATCATGGGTTGATGACCCTACTGCACTGCATTGCCTCGAAGCCTGGGGCAGAACCTCCGCACATGACTAAGATCCCCGCACTCGAAACAACCTCTCGGTACGGTGAACTGCTGACCTGAAATCTGACCCCGATGGCCTGAATACCCACTTGAGGAACCCTGAATAACTGGTGGGTGGTAGGAACTCTCTGACATGGCGCTGGAATAGGGCCGCACTAGAGCGCCCCGAGGAGGCGGTGCTGCTGGATATGTGGGCCTGTTAGACTGACCCCTCCCAAACTGACCTCTGCCCCCAGCTCGGGCACCTCTAAACTCTCCAGAATATTGAAACCCCTTATCCCTCATAACCTGCTCTCGGCTACGCTGACGTACACCCTCGATCCTCCGAGCTATCTCAATAACTAGCTCGTACAAAGTCCCCATCTCAACCTCTCGGGCTATAGTGGCCTGAATTCCAGTGTGCAAACCTGCAACAAACCTCCGCACCCTCTCTTTGTCGTTAGGAAGTATCATAAGTGCATGGCGAGACAACTCAGAGAATCTAGCCTCATAGTTAGTCACCGACATCTGACCCTGCTGGAGATGCTCGAACTGAAACCAGATCTCTTCCCTCTGAGAGGGCGGAATATACCTATCCAGAAAAATACAGGTGAACCGGTCCCAAGTCATGGGAGAAGAATATGCTGGTCTACCGAGGAGGTATGACTGCCACCACCTAGGGGCCCTACCCCGTGGTACTCCAATATCCTCATAGATTGGGAGGCAAAGCAAGCTCATAAGAAACCTCTCCAACTCGTCTCAACACCTCAAATGGGCCTATAAAACTTGGGCTCAACTTCCTCTTCTTCCCGAACCTCATGATCCCCTTCATCGGCAAGAATTTCAAGAGAACCTTCTCACCTACTATAAATGACATATCATGCGCCTTATGATCCGCGTAACTCTTATGTCTGGACTGTGTTGTGCGAAGTTGCTCTTGAATCAACTGTACCTTTTCCAAGGCATCCTTCACTAAATCAGTACCATATAACTTAGCTTCGTCGGGCTCTGTCACGACCAAAATCCTAAACTATCGTGATAGTTCCTATCGATGGTACTAGGAAGGCCGATATTTTCAAAATACTTCTAATATTTCACAGAAAGATAAATCAAAAGTTTTTAAACAACAGAGTTTTCGTAAATAGGAGCTAAACCCAAAATACAGTGCGGAAAATAGCCCTAACATCGGGGTGTCGCTAAGTCATAAGCATATATGCATAGTCCAACAAGAAATGAAAGGACTAAAATAATTTGAATCCAAAATACAACGAAAGACAGAATCAGGAAAGGAGAACAAGGACTATGAACTCCAGGCAGCTACCTCGAAATCTGTAACAACTAGCTACGCGACATATCAACACTCCCCGCGTCCCGAAAATCCTAGATCTGCACACGAAGTGTAGGGTGTAGCGTGAGTACAATAAACTCAGTGAGTAGCAATAATACATAAGGAACTGAAATATGGTGATAAGCTACGCAGTTATAATTCATTTTCACTAGTCTCAACAAGGAAAATAGACATGCTTCCAAAATTCGGTAAATTATATCAAATCAGTATGTTAATGCCAAGTTCAAGTAAAACCGGATAAAGATATCTTTCAGAAGTTTTCAAAACAGTGATATAAGGCAATTGTGTGCAACAATAATGAATCATATATAGCCTCTCAAGGCAACATTCATTCAGTCCTCCCATTCACTCCAACCTCACAATCACTCATTCCTCACGATCACTCAGCATTCGCACTCAATAGGTACCTGCGCTCACTGGAGGTGTGTACAGACTCTGGAGGGGCTCCTTCAACCCAAGCGCTATAACAAGCCAATCATGGCATATATCAAAGAAACATGCTACGGTGTGCAACCCGATCTCATAAATATACTCATAATTAGACCCTCGACGTCACTTAGTCATCAATCTCTCCAGTCTATTGGGCTATCAGAAATTAGGAAAACAGTCCAAAAAGTAATAATATGATGTATTAATCAAGAATAACAGAGACTGAGCTATGATATGAAAATAAAGACTGAGACTGAGTACAAATAACATATAGCAGGTAATTTGGCCTGTAACACGACCTCTGTGGGTCCCAACAGTACCAATACTTATCCTAAGCATGATCTCTAACATGGTTCACAGTCAAATATCTGTAACACATGAAGAGCATATAACTAACAACAAGTTTGTTAAAATTTCCAGTTTCACGGAATGGACCAAGTCCCAATTCCCACGGTGCACGCTCACACGCCCGTCACCTAGCATGTGCGTCACCTCCAAAATAATCATATAATAAAAAATCTGAGGTTTCATAACCTCAGGACCAGATTTAAAACTGTTACTTACCTCAATCCGAGCAAAACTCTACTCCAATATGACTTTGCCTCGCGAATCAGCCTCCAAACGTCCCGAATCTAGCCAAAAGCAGTACAATACAATCAATACGGGATAAAGGAATTAATTCCACAAGAAAAACATAAAATTATAAGCCAAAATGTGAAATTGGCTCAAACCCGGCCCCGGGCCCACGTCTCGAAATCCCATAAAAGTCACTAAATCCGAAAGCCCATTCCCTCATGAGTCTAACTATACCAAATTTACCAAAATCCGATATCAATTGGTCATTTAAATCCCCAAAATTCACTCTTCAAATCCCTAGCCTCAAACCCCCAAAATTCACCTAAAAACACACGAACTAGGTGGGAAATCAGTGGGGAAACATCATTATTAAAGAAAAATGAACCCACGGATCTTACCTCAAGAATTCCCCTTGAAAAACCCACTCAAAATCTCTACATTTCGAGCTCAAAATGTTAGAAATGGTGTAAAATCGCGAAACCTCATATTTATATGTTCTGCCTAGGTCTTCCGCACTTTCGGCCCAAATCCCGCTTTTTCGGTCCTGCTTTTGCGGTTGAAAGTTCGCTTCTACGGAAATCACTAACTTCTCCAGCTACCGCACCTACGCACTCCTTTTCACTTTTGCGCAACAGGTCCGCATATGCGGCCTAGCAGGTGCAGAAAGGATCTCGCACCTGCGGCCACTGCCAAACATCCTCCTTTTCGCTTCTGCGGGCTCCTTCCCGCTTCTGCGGGCTCGCACCTACGATGAGACTTCTGCTGGTGCGATTACACCAGCTGAATCCAAACTTCAGCAGTTCCTCAAATCAAACTCCGAGTCCGTTAACCACCCGAAATCAACCCGAGGCCTCCGAGACCTCAACCAAACATACCAACAAGTTTTATACACCAATACGAACTTAGTCGAATCCTTAAGTCATCTCAAACAAAATAAAAAATACGAATTACACACGGATTCAAGCCTAATGAAATTTGAAATTTCCAAATTTCAAAAACGACACCGAAACCTATCAAATCACGTTCGATTGACCTTAATTTTGCACACAAATCATAAATGACACCACGAACCTACTCCAACTTTCGAAAATCCAATCTGACCTCGATATCCAAAAATTCCACTCCCGGTCAAACTTCCCAAAATTCTAACTTTCACCATTTCAAGCCTAATTCTACTACGAACCTCCAAATCACATTCCGGACGCGCTCCTAAGTCTAAAATCACCTAACGGAGCTAACTGAACCATCAAAATTCACATCCGAGGTCGTTTACACATAAGTCGACATCCAGTTAACTTTTCCAATTTAAGCTTTCAATTAAGAGACTAAGTGTCTCAATTTACTCTGAATTCACTACGGATCCGAACCAACTAACCCGGTAAGTCATATAACAGACGTAGAATACAGAAGGAGCAGAAAATGGGGGAATGAGGCTGCAATTCTCGAAATGACTGGCCGAGTCATTAGTGACTCAAATCATCTGATGGGAGAATGACATCGCTGACCATATAAAGCCTCAAATGGAGCCATCTCGATGCTGGACTTATAACTGTTATTGTAAGAAAACTCGGCCAAAGGCAAGAATCGATCCCATTTCCCTCCAAAGTCAATCACACATGCTCCGAGCATGTCCTCCAAAATCTGAACTGTCCGCTCTGACTGCCCGTCGGTATGTGGAATGCTGTGCTGAGCTCTACGCGGGTCCCCAACTCACTCCGTACTGCTCTCCAAAAATGCAAAGTGAACTAAGGGCATCTATCTGATATAATGGAAATATGCACACCATGTAACTGAAATATCTCCTAAATATAAATGTGTGCCAACCTCTCTGAAGTATACGTAGTCACAACCGGAATGAAGTGTGCCGACTTGGTCAACCTGTCAACAATGACCCAAACTGCATCAAACTTCCGCAAGGTCCGAGGCAACCTAACTATGAAGTCTATCGTAATGCGCTCCGACTTCCACTCCAGTATAGTCATATGCTGGAGTCGGCCACCTGGCCTCTGGTGCTCATACTTAACCTGCTGGCAATTTAGGCACCTAGCTACATACTCAACTATGTCATTCTTCATCCGCCGCAACTAATAATGTTGCCTCAGGTCATAATACATCTTTGTAGAACCTGAATGAATGGAATACCGAGAACTGTGTGCCTCTTCTAGAATCCTCTCCCTCAAGCCATCGAGATTAGGAACACATAGACGACCCTGGAGTCGTAGAACACCATCCTCGTTGATAGTAATCTCCTTGGCACCCCCTGTAGTACCGTCTCTCTGAGAACCAACAAGTGCGGATCATCAAACTATCGGGCCTTGATCTGCTCCAATAGTGAAGACCGGGCAACAACGCATGCAAGAACTCGATTGGGCTCTGAAATATCCAACCTCACAAGTCTGTTAGCCAAAGACTGAAAGTCCAAAGCTAGTGGCCTCTCTGCTGCTGGAATAGTAATATCATAATCCTTCAAGGCATCCGTAACCACATTTGCCTTGCTCGAATGATAAAGAATAGTAATATCATAATCCTTCAGTAACTCAAGCCACCTGCGCTGCCTCAAATTGAGATCCCTCTACTTGAACAAATGCTGCAAGCTGCGATGATCAGTGTAAGCCTCACAGGACACCCCATAAAGATATCGCCACCAGATCTTAAGAGCATGAACAATAGCAGCCAACTCTAAATTATGTACAGGATAATTCTTCTCATGGGGCTTTAACTGACGTGAAGCATATGCAATAACTCGTCCCTCCTACATCAATACACAACCCAAACCAACGCCGGAATACCTGGTGGCCGGTAAGAACTCTCTGGCATGACACTGAAATAGGGTCACACTGGAGTACCCCGAGGAGGTAGCGGTGCTGGATATGTGGTCCTGCTCGGCTGATCTCTCCCAAACCGACCTCTGCCCCCAGTCGGGGCACCTCTAAGCTCTCCAGAATAATGGACACACTTGTCCCGCTGCATCTACTCTCTACCTCTCTGACGGTAACCCTCAATCCTCCGAGCTATCTCCACTACTAGCTGATAAGAAGTCCCCATCTCAACCTCCCCAACCATAGTGGCCTGAATACCTGAGTGCAACCCCGCAACAAACCTCCGCACTCGCTACGCCTTAGTTGGAAGTATCATAAGTGCATGTCGAGACAACTTAGAGAATCTCGCCTCATATAGGTAACTGACATCTGACCCTGCTGGAGCTGCTCAAACTGAAACCGAAACTCTTCCCTTTAAGAGGGTGGAATATACCTGTCCAGGAAGATACGTGTGAACTGGTCCCAAGTCAAGGGAGGAGAACCTGCTGGTCTGCTAAGAAGATAAGACTGCCACCATCTACTGGCCCTGCCCTCCCGCTAAAAAGTAGTGAAATCCACTCCGTGGGACTCTAATATACTCATGTTGTGCAGTCTGTCCCTGCACCTATCAATGAAGTCCTGGTGATCCTCACGCCTCTCACCACTGAAGATAGGAGGGTGAAGCCTGGTCCATCTATCCAATAGCTTCTGCGGCTCACCGACCGCAACTGGTCTAGGCTCAGTTACAACTGTTGCAACTGGATGGGCTTCGCCCACGGGTAATGCACCCGGGGTCTGATATAAGGTTGTTGCATGTCCCGAAGCCTGAGTAGTAAGGGTATGTACTCCCCCTCCCGCCTAAGATGTGGCTGTGTATGCTTGAAATAAACCAGCTTGGGTCATAGAATTCATGAATCATAGGATACGACCCATAACCTCCTGAAAACCCGGTGCTGACATGAAATTTACCGGGGCTGGCTCTACTGTAGGCACCTCACCTTGCTCCTCAATAATGGGATCCTTTACTGGATCTGCTGGTGGTATAGTTGGGGCAACTCTGGGATGTCCTCGTCCCCTACCTCGGACTGGTGCCCTCCCCCGACTCTACCTCGGCCTCTAACAACAGGGGGAGCAGCTCCTCCCGGGTCTGGAACATTCGCCGTGCACCTTCTCACCTTCTGTGAGATAATAAGAGAAAGAAACTTAGTACATCATCAACTACATAATAGGAGATAAAGAAAGAGTAGTTTCCTAACACCCTATAGCCTCTTGAAGATAAGTACGGACGTCTCTGCACTGATACGTAAGACTTTATTAGGCATGCCTATAACTTGTGAGACCTACGTGAACCTAGTGCTCTAATACCATGTTGTCACGACCCAATTTCTCCTATAGGCCGTGATGGCGCCCAACATTGCCGCTAGGCAAGCCTACAGTGAACTAACTCTATGATCCTTTCTTTTAAAGATTTGAAATAGTTGATTTTTAGTTTGTGCATAAATAAGAAGTAAGAATTTAATAAAAGTAAGAGATCAAGATTTTTAAAGCAAGTGAGATAAGTAAAATAACCCAAAAACCATCAAGTGTCTACTAGCATAAGTCACCAAGACCTGGTGTCACAAGTGTATGAGCAACTAATAGAATATACAAAAGAATACTACACTACTGTCTGAAGTGAAATAGACAGAAAAATATAAACAAAAGAAAGACTCCGGCTACTGCAGGACGGACTCAGAAGGCAACTCACCGCGAAGTCTCGTAGTAGTCAAGGATACCCGCCAGATTGATATCCAGATGCACCTGCCTCATATCCTGCACATTTAGTGCAGAAGTGTATCATGAGTACATCAAACAACATGTACCCAGTAAGTATCCAGTCTAACCTCGAAGAAGTAGTGACGAGGGGTCGACTTTGACACTTACTATAGGCTAACAATAAAATGTCAAAGTTATAACTAAGCATGGATTACATAAATATAGCTGAAAACTCAATAACAGGAAATAATAAACAATCCTTTCACTAATAGTAAATCCCAAATTTATTTCCATCATTTAACAATTTATATCTCAAGCCACTGAAGCAATATTAATTATAATTGGTTCCAAAGATGTATTACGCGCAATTTATGCTGAGGTCGTACGACTCGATCCAACATAAAAATATTTAAACTGTGCACTGCCGAGGGTCAAACAACACGGACTATAGATGCATCTATTTGCTACCGAGGCGTTCGGCCCGCTTCGAGAAAAGAGAAAATACTTTATAACAGCCGATTCAAGATTTATTAAAAGGGCTAATATTTAAGCAAACACCAATTCTCAATAACAGTCAAGTGACCCGTCCAAGAATTCAAGTAAATGAAATTTAAACTTTTACAATTCCTTTAGCAAGTCCCAATATGATTTAAGAGATTAAATTAACAAGTAGGGTGCACACATCATAAGTATAACATGGTGTGGGTCCTAGACTACCCGGACATAAGTAAAATTAGTAGCTACGTACGGACTCTCATCACCTCGTGCGTACGTATCCCTCACAAATAGAAGCACATATTAATCAATTCACCTATGGGGTTAATTCCCTCTTACAAGGTTAGAAAAGAGACTTAACCTCGTCTCAAAGCTTACTTTCCGGCCTCAAATTCACTCTAAAGCCTCAACTCATTGCCGAGCAATCCAAAACTAGTCAAATGGTATATAAATTAATCAATACATGTTCAAAAGTTCATATTCCAACTATTAAAGTGATTACCCAACGCCAATTGTAGGATTCCTAAATTCTACCTGGGCCCACGTGCCCGGATTCCGGAAATTTTCGAAGAAAGTTGTTACTCATAACCTCATGAACTCAAATATATGATTTCCACTAAATTCCATAACAAATTTCGTGGTTAAATCCCATATTTATCAAATACCTAGGTTTTCACCTAAACCCACGATTTTCACTAATTTACATGTTATAATCTTCCCATAAACTATGTATTTAACTCACAATAGGTAGAAATTACTTACCCTCAATAACTAGGTCGAAATCCCCCTTTTTGAAGTTCCAAAATTGCCCAAGTGTGTGAAAAATGAGAGGAAAAGGCCTAAGTCCCGTTTTTAAAAGCGAGGTTCTTCCCAACTGAATCCCCCTCCTTCGCGAACGTGGAAGAAGCTTCGCGTTCACGAAGGCCTGAGTTGCCTGGGCATCGCGAACGCGACATCACCTACGTGAACGCGAAAGGCAATGTGTACTGACCCTCCCCGTCACCTTTCCTCTACGTGAATGCGAGAGGGGTTTCGCTAACGCATAGGCCTAGGATGAAAAGGGTTTGCGAATGCGAGAGCCTGACCGCGAACGCGAAGAGCAATTCCTCACTGCCCCCCAAATCCTTCTTTGCAAACTTGATTGCCCTCCCGCGTTCGCGAAGAAGGAAACCAGAACTGAAAAAATCTGGTTTCCTCAACCACACCCGAGCCTCTCGGGACCCCGTTCAACTACACCAACAAGTCTATAAATATAATACAGACCTGCTCGAACTCTCGAAACGCGTAAAATAACAACAAAATCAAGAATCACACCCAAAAACAAAATTAAATCAATATATGAACTTCAAGTTTCCAAATCGCTCCGAACGTGCCTAATCATACTTAGACTACTCAGAATAACAATAAATTTTGCGTGCAAGTATTAAATCACCATATGGAACTATTCCCGGTCTTGGAATCCCATTTAGACCTCGATATCACCAAAATCTACTCCAAACCAAATTTAAAGAACTTCAAAACCTTCAAAGAGCCAACTTTCACTATTAGGAGCCGAAACTCTTCCGAGTCATCCAAAACCCGATCCGAATATACGCCCAAGTCCTAAATCATCATACGAAACTATTGGAACCATCAAATCCTGATTCTGAGGTAGTTTACTCAACACGTTGACTTAGCCTTTTTAACCAACCTTAAAGAACCAAGTGTTCAGATTTCAACCCGAACACTTCCAAATCCCGAACTAACCATCCCCGCAAGCTATAAAATAGTAAGGGCACGTATGAGGAGTCTTATTTAGGGGAAAGGGGTTCTAGAAAGCAAAACGAGCGGTCGGGTCGTTACAATCACGAACGCGAGGGTCCTTCCGCATTAGCAAAGAAAGAAACCAGACCTGGAAAATCTAGTTTTTCCAACTTAGCTCCGGGTGGTCCGAAACACACCCGAGCCACTCGGGACCCCATCCAAATTCACCAACAAGTTCATAAACATAATACGAACCTGCTCGAACTCTCGAAAGGTGTAAAACAACATTGAAACTAAGAATCGCATCCCAAAACTAATTTGAATCAAATTATGAACTTCAAGTTTCCAATTTGCATCGAACACGCCGAATCATACTTAGACTACACGGAATGACACCAAATTTTGTGTGCAAGTCTTAAATCACCACACCGAACTATTCCCTGGCTAGGAATCCCAATTGGACCTCGATAATACTAAATGCTACACAAAAACCATATTTAAAGAACTCTAAAACCTTCAATGTGCCAACTTTTACTATTAAGCGCCGAAACGCTCCCGGATTACCCAAAATCCGATCCAAATATACGCCCAAGTCCAAAATTATCATACAAACCTATTGGAGCCTCCAAACCCCAGTTCCGAGGTCGTTTACTCAAAACATTGACTCAAGTCAAACTTAGTCCTATTTAGCCAATATTAAGGAACTAAGTGTTCCGATTTCAATCCGAACCCTTCCAAATCCCGAACTAACCACCCCCGCAAGTTATAAAGCAGTTAAAGCACATACAGGGAGTCTCTTTTAGGGGAACATAGTTCTAGAAAGCGAAACAATCGGTCAGGTCATTACAATTATCTCCTTAAGAAATAGTTTTTTCATTTGTATTATTTATTGACTATTTTAGTAAAGAAGAATTTTTTTAAAAGAAAAAGAAGTGTAGATAATTTATGTAGATTTATATTCAGATGTTCTTATATTATTATCAATTCATATCATTTAGTTCTCATTAAATTAAATTTCAATCGGAGTACTTTATAAAATTAGGAAAATATATTTAAGAATAAAATATATTTTCAAGTCCCCTTTTGAATATGTAAATTTGGTATTTATTTAAATTGTATAAAAGGGATTCCCTCTCTAAAACATTACTTGAGAATAACCTAAACCAAAAATTAAGACAATTGATTTAGGAAATTTGTTTTCCTTTAAAAATCATTACATATTAGGCAGCATGAGAAGTATCATTATGCAGGATTCTACTTCTCCCTCTATGATCAAAGGTAGTTAGGTATTTCACCTGTGTTCAATAAAAAATCCAACATTATATAGATTTCAAAAATACATAAATATAAAATTAACTATTTTTAAAAAGGCTCAACAAATAATTATGGTGAAGAAAGTTGTATTACACCCTAAATAGTATCTCAATCATATCGAATGAAACTAGGGAAAAACTGTAATGCTTCAATTTGAGGTCAATTTGATTAGTATTTAGAGAGGTCGAAAAATTAATTTATTTTATTAAATTATTAAGACATGTCATTAGTGTCACGACAAAAAATCCAATTAGTCGTGATCACACCTAACCCAATCCGCTAGGTAAGCCAATTAACCTCTATCCAATTCCGATGGAATTCAATAAGACAATTAAGTAAAAGAAAATATTTGGATCTTATACATTTCCCCAAGGAGTGGTAGTACAAATCACGAGCTTCTCAGATTATAATTTACAATGCTGGTGTAAAATAAAAATACATCATCTGCCAACATAAACAGATTTTTCATAAGTCTAGAGCTACCATGAATAAGAGGCAGCTATAACCGGAATGCAGGTACATCTTTAAATGCAGCTCCCATCAATCACAACAACGTTAGTAGCTAACATCTGCACGCAAGGTGCAAAAGTGTAGTATGAGTACAACCGACTCCATGTACTCAATAAGTAACAAACCTAACCTTAGGTTGAAAGTAGTGAGGAGCTGGAACAAAGATCAGAGTCCAACACCAATAGCCAACAACAATTCATAATAACATAATGAAAGTAATAAAATATGTAACTTAGAGATAAAATGCTCAACTCGTTCACAGTTCTAGAAAAATAGGCATGTTTTTCAAGTATATCAGTGAAAATCCAAATCTTTTATCGAAATTGCCAAAAATATAAGCAAGTTTGAAAACCGTGATTTTCTGTCACGACCCAAATCTCCCCCCGTAAGACGTCGTGACGACACCTAGTATCTATGACTAGGTAAGCCTAGCAGTTGCAGAATAATTGAAATAAAAGCATAATTTAATTACTAAACTTCAACAGATAACTATATAACGGAAAATGCTGCTCGACATGTACAAGTAAAACCAACAAAACGGAATATACACAATTCCCAAAACCCGGTAGTCAGAAGTCACAAACTCTAAGGAATAGTTCTAAGTATCTCTGTACATCCGTATCTAGGAAAAATAAAGAAGAAATAACATAGAGGGGATATAGGGGGACTCCAAGGTCTACGGATGCTGGCAGATATACCTTGAAGTCTTCAAAGCAGTAGTAAGTACGCTCAGCTAATAGCGGGGCTGGTATGTGGTACCTGGATCTGCACACAAAACATGTGTAGAAGAGTAGCATGAGTACACCATAATGGTACCCAGCAAGTGCCAAGCCTAACCTCGGTAGAGTAGTGACGAGGTCAGGTTAGGGCCCTACTGGGATATAATTATAAGACAGAAGATATAACAATATGATGAAAGTATGAGAATTTAACAAGGAGAATTTATAGAAAACTAACAACACAACACATGGAGGTAAACAGTAGGGGCGCTCCCGGGATACCGTCTCGTAGTCCCAAAAGTAAATACTCAACAGGGGATCTCCCGAGGTACTGCCTCGTAGTCCCAAAAGTAAATATGCAAAGGGGATCTCCCGAGGTACCGCCTCGTAATCCAAAAAGTAAATGTGCTGGGGATCTCCCGAGGTACCATCTCGTAGTCCCAAAAGTAAACACACAACTTGAAGCCGATGGAAACAACAATTAACAGCAAGAAATCAACAATTTAAGACTGATACAATTTAAAGAAAAACAAGAAATTCAACTAAGCATGCTGCACAGATTACAAATAAGCATTTAAGACATGTAGACATGAGATGTTAGGCTAAACAAGATAACTACATATGCTGGTATAACTCAATTAAGATGTAACAGATTACTACTCAGTAAAAACCGTATTTTACAACAATTAGCCCATGTACATACTAAGGGGATTTCCCCCACATAAGGTTAGGAAAATCACTTAACTCGAGCCAAGCTCAATCAATCAACAAGAATGCCTTTCCTCGACTTTCCGACTCTGAATGGTCCAAATCTAGCCAAAAACAATTATATACTATAAATACAACTATTATAAACTAATATAATTAATGAAATCAAGACTTTAACAAGAATTTCGAAAATCGCCCCAGAAGTCGACCTAGGCTTACGTCTCAGAATCGGGTAAAACTCACAAAATACGAACACCCATTCAACCACGAATTCTCTTGTACCAAAATTACTCAAATCCGATATCAACATCTCAATCAAAACCCAAAAAATTGGTTGAAGAACTTTCCCGCTTTCCCCCCAAATTTCTCAACTCAAATCTTAAAATAGAAGGTGAAATTAATGATACATTAGTGAGATATAACCAAAAACGAGTTAAGAATCATTACCCAATCGATGCCTCTGAAAATCCCTCAAAATCTCATCCAAATCCGAGTTCTCTATCTCAAGTTTTGATAAAAATGGTAAAACCTTCGTTTTTGAAATATAAACTGCTGCCCAGGTTAATCCTTCTTCACGAATGCGGTCTCACTCTCGCTTTCGCGTTGAACAACTAACTACTGACCAAAATTCCTCCTTCGTGAATGTGAGTATCCTCTCGCGAACGCGGAGCTTCCATTGCCTTCTCTTTAACAAGCGCGGGACACTCATCGTGAATGCGTAGGCTAAATGCCTGATGAACTCCCACGAACCAGCTTCTCTACACGAACTCAAGGTCCCTATCGTGAACACGTAGACTTAATACCTCAGAGCTTTGTGAATGCGGTTCCTACATCGTGCAAACGAAGGCCAAATTCCATAAGCACTCAAACTTCCTCTACGCGAACGCGGGAGAACCTTCGCGAACGCGTATAAGGAAACCAGACACCAGCAGAATATGATGCTTCAACTATAACACCAAGTCCAATTCTAGTCCGTTAACCATGAGGAATCCACCCGAGGCCCCCGGGACCTCAACCAAACATACCAACAAGTCCCAAAATATCAGAAGAACTTAGTCAAGCCTTCGAATCATATCAAACAATGCTTAAAACACGAATCGCACTCCATTTCAAACTTAATGAACTTTGAAACTTCAAACTTCTACAACCGATGCCGAAACCTATCAAATTATGTCCGATTGACCTAAAGTTTTGCACACAAGTCATAATTGACATTACGAACCTACTCCAACTTCCGTAATTGGAAACCAACCCCGATATCAAAAAGTCCACTCCCGGTCAAACTTCCAAAAAATTCAACTTTTGCCATTTCAAGCCTAATTCAGCTACGGACCTCCAATTCACGATTCGGACACGCTCCTAAGTACTAAATCACCCAACGAAGCTAACGGAACTGACGAAACTCCTTTCCATAGTCGTCTTCACACAGTTCCAACTATGGTCAAAATCTTAGAACTTAAGTTTCCATTTTAGGGACTAAGTGTCCGATTTCACTCCAAAACCAAAAACAAATCCTCCCGACAAGTCACATAAGCATAAAAAGATAAGGGGAAAGCAAAAAATAGGGGATCGGGGCTAAAACTCTCAAATCGACCGTTTGGGTCGTTACATTTTTCCAAAAATCCTTTCAACAATAAATATGATGTTTCATTTTTTTCCCGGATAGCAAGAGTAAAATACATCTCTATGCCTATATGTCAATATGTGTGAGATGTCATGAATGACGTGATACCGTACAACATGAGGAAAATGCATCTCTATGCCTGTATGTCAAGTGTGCAAGTCAAATGCAATGTATCTCAGAGATGAACTCATGTACTTACACTCTCAGAGTACTCAATCTCACTGTCTGACACTTTCCATACTGTATATGGCCAATCCCGCCCAGGAAAGATCCATCCCGAATATATACATAACAACTGACAGTCAGTCACTCAGTATTGTATAGGGACAATCCGGCCCGGGGAATATCCATCCTTAAATATAAATGTTTCGGGAAAGATCCTTGCCCAGGGAAGATCCATCCCTCGATATAAATCAACCACGCTCACTGGGGGTGTGTACAGACTCCGGAGGGGCTCCTTCAGTCCAAGCACCATAATAAGCCAGATACATGCATAAATCAATATAACATGCTGCGGCGTGCAACCCGATCCCATAATATCACTCACACTCAGGCCCTCGGCCTCACTCAGTCATTAATTTCTCCAGTCTCTCGAGCTCACAATGCCATGAAACTAGCCCAAAATGATGATAAGATGTGTCAATAAATAGCAACATAGACTGAGATATGGTATGAATGATTGAACCTGACCACGTGTGAAATTGCAATTTAAACAAGTAATTCAACAACAATATGAATTCAGTGGGTCCCAACAGAATAAACATGAAGCCTAGACATGGTTTCTAACATGGATCACAACTCAATAGCTCTAGTACGTAGAGATTTCATGGTTATAGATACGAACATGTAGCTACACAGTACCATAGGAATAACGAAGTCCTAATTCACACGGTGCACACCCACACGCCAGTCACCTAGCATGTGCGTCATCTCAACACCAAATACATAGCACGTAATTCGAGGTTTTATACCCTCAACACCAAGTTTAGAAGTGTTACTTACCTCGAACAAGCCAAATCCAATACCGAGCAAGCCAAACAATGCTCCAAAAATGCCATCCCGTGCATACCGACCTCCGAACAGCTATAAACTAGCCAAAAACAACTCAAATACATCAAATAATGCCAAAGAAAGCAAGCCGAATTGATAAAAGACGAAACCTTAATCAAAAGCCCAAAATCGACAAAACAATCCAACCCGGGCCCGTGCCATGGAACCCGACAAAACCCACAAAATCCGACAACCCATTCAATACTAGTTTCACCCAAATCCAACTCCGAATCAATGTTCAAAACTCTAAAACTCACTATATGAAACTTTAGGCTAAAACTCCCAATTTTCCCTTTATAATTTATCAACCAATTGCAAAAATGAAGATAGGTTCATGAAATAAGATCAAAACCAAGTGTAGAACACTTACCCCAATCCTTGTGATGAAAATTGCTTCAAAAGTCGCCTCAATCTAAGTCCCACATCTCAAAATATGATAAAAGAACCAAAACCTCAATTTTATAACTTCTGCCCAGCAGTGTTCGCATCTGCGAAGAAAATAGCCGCTTCTGCGACAACATCACGCTTCTGCGACCATGACTAACCAGCCGACCCCTCGCACCTATGGAACAATTTCCGCTTCTGTGATATCGCAGGTGTGAGCTCCTCTTAGCTCCTGTGCAAGACCTCGCTTCTGTGCCCAAATGATTTTTTTCTGCACACATGCAGGTGCGCCTCTGCCTCCGCATCTGCGATGATCCCCATCCAAGCTTGTTTGCGCTCCTGCGACCAATTGTCCAATGATAAGTAGGGATTTTGACTGATTATTTGCTATCTTTTACTTGCGTTTTAGCTCAAAAATGGTTAAAGACATCCCCGAAAACTAACAAAATGTGCTTACTTGCAGGAATATTAGGATACGAACCAAATAAGTCAAAATTAACTCATAAAGGAGTCAAAAGTGAACAAGAACCAAAACATGGCAAAAAGGCCAGCAGTGCGGACCGCACAATTCTAGTGTGGCCGCAGAGAGGAGATTCAAAGAATAGTATTTGGGCAAGCTGAAGGAGTGCGGACCACACCAAAATTGTGCGGCCGCAGAATATCAAGTGCGGCCACACTCACTATTATGCGGTCCACAAGAGTGAAGAATTATAGAGTTGGGTTCAAGTCC
This sequence comes from Nicotiana otophora, assembly GCA_000715115.1. NCBI lineage: Eukaryota > Viridiplantae > Streptophyta > Magnoliopsida > Solanales > Solanaceae > Nicotiana > Nicotiana otophora. The sequence continues at coordinate 39,808 of AWOL01S0155700.1, forward strand.
AAAATCAAGGAGTGCGAACCGCATCATTTTTTTACGGACCGCACCAGAATTATGCCGCCGCACAACCTCCGCAGGGATATTTTTATCAGATATTTTCAGCTTAGTATAAATAGAACTTTTTGTCATTTTTAGGTTAAGTTTTGTATGAGGAGAGCACCCGAGCCGTTTTCTTTGCTATTTTGAGAATATTTGTACTAGATTAACATCTATACATTAGATTTTCTTTTCCCAATCAGTTAATGTGCATTCTATCTTAATTTCTTCTTTAGTTTCTTCATTTTTCATGAGTAGCTAAATTTTCTAACTAGGGTTGTGACCCAACCCTAGTGTGGGTACTTAATGGGTGTTTGATTTAGGGCTTGTTTATGATTGTGTTAGTGATATTTAGCCTTGTTCATGATTGAATTCTAGAATTAATGGTTGCAAACATTGATTCATGCCTTTTTGACGTAGTCTCTACTTGAGAAAGAGAGACTAAGTCTAGAAAAACTTGGCTAACAAGAAATTAGGATGAACTCAAGAAATTGATAGCCCCAATTAAAGGGTCAAATCTAGAGATAGTAAGACCCGACTTGAGCATATATCACTTGTTTTGTGCAATACCTATTTGGACTTGAGAAAGCCAAATTGGGCAAAATCACTCAAACTATCGAGAGGTATAGAGTGGGTAATTGCGTGTGATTGCTATATCACAACCCCGACTAATCAAACTTGCCCTAGATTTTACAACCCGTTAGGTAACCACCTAGGTGGAAGTCACGACCCTAGATCCCTTTATCATTTGAAAAACAACTCAGAACCAAAAATATTGTCCTTTAGTTTTATACTTGCATACAATAGAGTAAAGTAGTAGTACACCAATCAATATTGTGGAAGTGTAATTTGAGTCAAAACATACATTAGTGCTAAATATATACCTAATCCTTATTCTAACTCCATGTGGATTCGACCATGACTCGTGTTGGGATTTATTAATGCATCGACCGCCTCACTACTTAATTGTGGTGTGGGTTTGGCCGAGATCATCCACATCTGTGGACTCGCATCTGCGTCCATTCTTCTGCAGATGCGGAAGCACCAGAACCAGCATACCTTCAGCAATGCAACATGAAATGAAAATGATCCGAACCTCGTCTGAAACTCAACCGGGCCACTCGGGACCCCGTCCAAATATACCAACAAGTCCCATAACATTACATGGACCTACACAAGGCCTCAAATCACACATAAAAATATCGAAACGAAGAATCGTACCTCAATTCAAACTTGAATGAACTTTGAACTTTTAACTCCCATAACTCGCGTTAAAACATATCAAATCAACTCGGAATAAATTCCAATTTTGCAAAATGAGCCCAAATTTTGCACACAAGTCCCAAATGACATAACGAAGCAATTCAAATTATCGGAACTAAAATCCGAACCTGATATCATCAAAATCAAATCTCGGTCAAACTTATGAACCTTCCAAACCTTCGAATTTCTAACTTTCGTCAATTTGTGCCAAAACCTTCTAGAAACATCCAAATGTAGATTCAGGTATACGCCTTAGTCCAAAATCACCATCCGGACCTAACGGAACCATTAAAACTCCAATCCGAGGTCAAATTTATAAAATTCAAACTTGATCAACTCTTCCAACTTAGAGATTTAATAATGAAATTCATTCTTCCAAATCGATTCCAAATAACCTGAAAACCAAAACCAACGATTCACACAAGTCATAATACATCATACAAAGCTAATCATGCCCTGAAACTACCGAGCGAAGTGCAAATGCTCAAAACGACTGATCGGGTCGTTACAATTAAACTAGAATAAAATGCAAATTTTCTTGTTAAAAAATTCTAAATAATAAAAATTAACGTTTACTATTTCAAAGAACCCAAACAAACACACCTTATCATAAACTATTTGGGAATAAAATTAATTTATTTTATTATTCAAATTTTGATTGATATAAAACGATAAAGTAATATGTTAATACGATTGAAAATACTAAAAGAGTAAAAGTATATATTATTCAATTTAAACAATGAGAAAATACATCAGGACTTATGTTTCAACTGTTTTTTTAATCATTTTTTAATAATCGATTTAAAGTTTGGTGGTGCAAAATATTTTTTTAAATTACAAAAGTGTAGAATCTATGTATAAATACTTTAAATTGTATTTGAAGTATTGTATAGTTTTTGTACAATAAAGTAGCGACAAGTATTACAAAATGATTGGCATAGTTATACGATTTCAAAAAAATTAAAATGTACATAAAAAATAACAATATAGGTAATCGTGGTTCTATACGTTATTATGCAAAAGCCTATTTTATTTCTACTTTCTCTAAAGACGAACAAAGTGTGTAATTAACAATAGATCAAGAAATATCAAAAGAAAGAAAACAAGAAAAAAGAGCAACAATTGGGCTCGTGCATCGCACGAGTACATCATCTAGTGAAAGTATAAATATTAATACTAGGAAGGGATTTGTGCGTCGTTTCACATATTAAGACTTCTCCCTTTCCCTCAATTTACAAACCCTGGTGTCGTCAATTAGGATTTTTTCTCATCGGAGTAAAAAACATAGAGATACCACAACACCATTCTGCAGCCGATGATGAGGGCATGGATCTGACGGTGAGTTCCATTTTCCCTTTATCTTTTCCTTTTTCGGTGTGTTTGGAGCGCAGGAAAAATTGTTTTAGATCTATTCGGTAACATCTCTTAGTCTAAGAATGATAAAATGAAGGATTTTTTTGGGTGATATTTTTCGATACTAAAAATTAAAATTTTCCTTGAAATTAATTTAATTCTGGT
>AWOL01S0155739.1:10786-42314 GCA_000715115.1 Nicotiana otophora
CATTTCATACCTAATATTTGGTGGCTTGGGTACTCAAGTAAATCTTAGTATAACCTTTCACCCACAGACTAAAGCAGGCAGAGCGGACTATTCAGATACTTGATGATATGTTACGTGCTTGTGTTCTAGACTTCAAGGGTAGCTGGGATGATCATTTTCCACTCGTAGAATTTCCCTACAACAACGATTATCCTACTAGTATTCAGATGTCACCGTTCATGCTTTATATGGCAGGAGATGTAGATCTCCCATTGGGTGGTTCGAGATTGGGGAAGCAAAATTGATAGGACCAGACCCCGTACATCAGGCTATAGAGAAGGTTAAAATCATTAAGGATCAATTGGAAACTCCTCAAATCCGTCAAAAGTCCTATTCGGATGTGCGTCGTAGGGATTTGGAGTTCAAAGAGGATGATTGGGTATTCTTAAAGGTTTTCCACATGAAGGGCATAATGTGGTTTGGTAAGAACGGAAAGCTAAGTCTGCGGTACGTTGGACCATACAGAATCATTCAAAAGATTGGTCGGGTGGCTTACAAGCATGAACTACCTCCCGAGATATCCTTAATGCACCCGGTGTTTCATGTATCCATGTTGAAGAAGATGGTTGGAGATTCGTCACTTATTGTTCTTGTTGAGACTATTGAGGTTAATGAAGAACTAACCTATAAAGAAATTCCAGTTGCCATTCTTGATAGGCAAGTCCAAAAGATAAGAAATAAATAAATTTCCTCCGTGAAATTACTATGGCAAAACCAACAGGTTGAAGAGGCCACTTGGGAGGCCGAGAAAGAAATGAAGAAGTACCCTCATTTGTTTGAATAGCTATGTAATTGTATCTATAAAATTGTTGCCTATGAATTATGTATCACTTGTATAGTTGATGTTAAGGGTGTTCCTTTCGGGTGATATATTTCTTATGCTGCCATGATTGGTATTATGTTTGTGTTATGTTGCATCATTGGGCTATGTATATGTTGATAGTATTTGTTTCTGGGATTCTCTGACACGTGGATAGACTCAGTTACAAGGGAATCTCTGCCAAAACTTTTGGGAATTTGGGGCGTTAGTCAAAATTTGGAACTGCTTGTGTGTGAAGTGGCGATCGGGTCATATTGAATCCTAATGGAGGATTTAGACCGTCATTCAAGGACGAATAATCTTAAGCAGAGGAGGATGTAAGGCCCCGTGAAATTACACCTAGAACACGAGGTCTTGTGGTGCCGAGGTAAGCTAATATGTTTGAGGTAAGCGAGCCGTGCTATGAACTTTTTGGGTTGCTCAGTACGTCGAGGAGTTGAAGGAAAATGTTTATAGAATATGGCAGTTATGCGGTCCATTATACGACCGTAGAATTAGTTTGTGGGCCACAGAGCAGCCGCAAAGTGAAGCAAAAGATTTTTCAATTTTGAGGACCATTTTGCGGCCGCAAAATCGTTTTACGGGCCGCAGATCCCATCGTAGAACCGGCTTGAGAAATTTTGGAAAGAGGTTCTGCGGTCCATTATGCGATCGTAGAATTGGGCTGCGGACCACATACCTATCGCAGAGTGAAGCAGAACTGCCCAGTTCGCAGAGGAAGCGGACCGCAGATCTGCATTGGGGCTTCATTTTTCTAATTTTATAACCCGACCTCCATTTTGTTTATCTAGCCTGAGGGTTCATTATTGGGTGATTACCTGACATTTTAGAGAGACAAGAGAGTTATCCTAGAGAGAGGAAAGGAAGTACTAAGGATTTCACTACTCCACTTTGATCAAACCTTGGAATTTCATCAAAAAGAACTTGCTAGGGCTTTAAAAAGGTAAGAATTTCTCCCCCAATTCTGCAATTTCGGGTTCTGGTTAATTATGGGTGATGAGGGTAGATTTATCACATGCATGAGATAATAGAGACTGTGGGGAAGTCGTTGAGCCATCTTGGGTGGTTTTGTTCTTCAATTAGTTGACGGAAGGTTGGGTCATCATTGTAGCAGATATTGCCATACGAATTCCTCTAATCATGCTTGTAATTCTCCCCTATCCTATAGATTAACATCGTTAGGAGTGTCGGGATGCTATTGTTACACCAAGGGAGCTCTTTCGAGGTATGAAGGCTAAACTCTTATTCTAGTATCGGAATACCTGAATCCTTTCAAAACTCTATCATGTGTAGTCGAACTTGAAACATTGTTGAGGTGGGATGTTCAAGCTAGTAAATTGATTCTCAAATTACATAATGTGTTCTAAACCTCATGTGTTAAAGATTTTCTATTTTGCCTTAATTATGTTATACCCCTTTTGGGAAGAAAACCTTGTGTGAAATCAATGTGATAAAATACTTATTTCTCATATGATAAAACCTTATGAAATTACACTTGCTAAGACTAAAGGTGCCAAACGGTTGATTGGAAAAGAACTCTTTTGTACAAACTATTATCGTTTTGGGAATCCGAAGTGTGGCGTTGTGATTACACCTCCACCCGCATACATTGGGGTGAGGTGGCAGGATCTCTTTGTGTAGAGTTATGGCATTGTGATTACACCTCCACCCGTATACATTGGGGTAAGGCGGCAAGACCGCTTTGTGTAGAGTTGTGATATTATGATTAAACCTCCACCCGCATACATTGGGGTGAGACAGCATGGTCGCTTTGTGTAGAGTTGTGGTATTGTGATTGCACCTCCACCCGCATGCATTGAGGTGAGGCGACATGGCCGCTTTGTGTAGATTTTATGGTATTATGATTGAACCTCCACCCGCATACATTGGGGTGAGGCGGTAGGGCCGCTTTGTGTAAAGGTTCTTACAGAAGATCTCCGACTTAAAATTTATAAACGTTATTGAAAGCTTTTAATAAATTTGCCTTGACTTTAACTGTTGTCTAAGCCCCTTGTATTGTTACCATGATTCATCATATTTATGTTGTATTTCCAATTCCTTGAATATGTGCTTTGGTGTTCATACTAGTACTATTCGACATGTACTAACGTCCCTTTTGCCGGGGGTGTTGCATCTTTAATGGATGCAGGTGGTTCTACCGCGGGAAGCATTGACCAGTGATAGCGGTACACTCTTTTCCCAGTTAACTGTGTGAGCCCCACCTTATTTTGGGGTCATGCAGCTTTTGTTCCGTGTGTATTATGTTTTGAGGTATAGCCGAAGCCTTGTTGCCGACACTATCATTGTAATCTTTTGTATCTATTAGAGGTTCTGTAGACACAATGTGGGTTGTATATATGGGGTGTTGGGAAAGTCAAACTAGTCTTGTTGCATTTGTATCACTTGTTTCACTTCAGCTATGAAAGTGTATGTATTTTGAGATTTTAAAATAAAGTATCTAATGGTAATGGAATTAGTGTGCTTCATGAATCCTCTTGGTGCTAATTAGTGAGATTGATCATTTCTTTATTTATGAGTAAGTTGGGTAGAAGGCAATCTAGCAGGCTTGCTCGGCTGGGTTATCTCAGTTGAGTGCCGGTCGCGCTCCGCGTGGTCGGGGCATGTCAAACTTGGTATCAAAGCCTAAGGTTTTAAAGTATCCTTGGGTGTCTCGGAGCCGTGTCTAGTAGAGTACTTCTTATCGGTGTGCTGTGGACCACAACTATAATTAGGAGGCTACTTGGAATTTTAGGAATAATACCCTTCTTTGATGTTCTCGATCGTGCGATAAATCTGATTATAAGATTGTTCTCCTTTAAATCGTGCATTGCTCTAACTTTCAGAATATGACGCCTAGGAAGAATGCAAGGACTGGCCAAGGAGCCAATGTCACCCTAGGAGTGGCAGTGGATTCTATATTTGATGATGCGGGTGAGCACCGAGGGGTGAGGATATTTCCCCAATTACTATCGTCGCCTGATTCTACTATTCTTGCTCAGACTGCACCAGTTCCTACACCTAGTAAGGGTGCAACTATTCCACCCCCGACTAATATTCCAGTTCCACCTCCAGCCCCAGCTTCCGGTCCCGGTGTGTCTGATGGGGAGCTTAGGGGACCCATACAGATGTTGGCTCAGATAGTGGCTTCCCAGGCCCAGAGATCGAATGTTGCACCTACCACTTCCGGTCAGCCAGGGGATTCTGCTAGTTCCAGGGTGAACAGGTTTCTTCAGTTGGATTTTCCAGTGTTCAAGGGTACTGATCCTGAGGAGGACCCCCAAGACTTCATTGATAAGATGCACAAGACTCTCCGAGTTATGCTTTCTACTGAGGCGGAGGGAGTAGACTTGGCCTCCTACCGCCTGAAAGGGGTGGCCTATTCTTGCTTTGAGATGTGGGAGGAATCCCGTGAGGAGGGGAGCCCTCCGACGAGGTGGAGTGGGTTCACCGATACCTTTATGGATCATTTCCTACTTTCCGAGACTAAGGCGGCCCGTGCCGCCGAGTTTGAGAGCCTGAAGTAGAGTAGAATGAGTGTGTGGGAGTACCACATGGAGTTCGCGTGCTTGTCCATGTATGCTATACACATGTTGCCCACTATGGAGGCTAGAGTGCGCCCGTTTGTGCAAGTTTTTGGCCCCTTGGTTATTAATGAGGCCACTACAACTACCTTGAATTCTGATATGAACTATGGAAAGATGGTGGCATTTGCTCAAGCTACAGAGAACTGTAAACTGAAAAATAGAATGGAGCTTGAGGGTAGCAGCAAGGCCCAGTCCGCGGGCAACATTGGTGGTTCTTCCGGTGGCGGTGATGGTAGGTTGGCATTTAGGGGAGGGTCATCAAGTCCATCTCAATCATTCGCTCAGTCTTGAATGAGCGCACAACCATCAGGGCCTAGTCAACAGCAGTGGAGTCGTTTTAGGCCCAGTCAGGGCAACATGGGACCCCACCAGCAGGGTCGGCCTGGAGGGAGATTCCAGCAGCAACAGAGGCCTCCACGCCCTTAGTGTGGGAGGATGAACCTTGGGGTTTGCTTCATGGACCTACCTATATGCTACGAGTGAGGGATGGGTGGTTAGATTCAGAGGGATTGCCGCTCGTCCCACCAGATCATGGGTAGGGGTGCGGCACAACCATCTAGTTCTACAGCTACTACATCCGTAGCACCTCTTCCAGCTCGAGGCACTCCATTGCCCACAGGACATGGTGCAGCTAGGGGTGGTACCCAAAACTCGTGAGGGCCCAGCAGATTTTATGCTATGCGGAGGCGTCAAGATTTAGAGGCTTCTCCATATGTTGTCACAGGTATATTAGTTGTCCAATCCTATGATGTATATGCTCTTATTGATCCCGGAACAACTTTATGAGCCGTTCTCTATATCTACTCTAGTTGCTGAGTTTATTGTGATCGCGCGGGTTTATAGGGATTGTGTTGTCACGGTGCATGGTCAGGACACCATGGTTGATCTCATTGAATTGGGAATGGTTGATTTTGATGTAATAATAGGGATTGAATGGCTTTATTCATGTTTCTCTAAGCTTGATTTTCGAACCAGAATCGTTAGGTTTAAATTTCCAAATAAGTCAGTGATTGAATGGAAGGGGGCTGATGTGGTGTTGAAGGGTCGGTTTATTTCTTACCTTAAGGCCACGAAGATGATTTACAAGGGGTGTATCTACTATTTGGTCTGGGTTACGGACACCGATACTGGGACACCTACACTTGAGTCCGTGCCTATTGTGAATGAATTTCTGGAGGTCTTTTCGGATGAGCTCCCTGGGATCCCACCAGATAGGGAGATTGATTTTGGGATTGATGTGATGCCAGGTACGCAGCCTATATCTATTCCACCCTATAGAATGGCACCAACAGAATTGAAGGGGCTAAAGGAACAATTGAAGGATTTGCTAGAGAAGGGTTTCATCCGACCGAGTGTGTCGGCTTAGGGCGCACCGATCCTCTTTGTAAGGAAGAAAGATGGGTCACTGAGGATGTGTATTGACTATCGGCAGCTCAATAAGGTCACGAACAAGAATAAGTACCCACTGCGAAGGATAGATGACTTGTTTGATCAATTGCACGATGCTATGTATTTCTTCAATATTGTTTTAAGATCCGAGTATCACCAATTGAAGATTAGGGAGCAGCATATTTTGAAAATAGCTTTCAGGACCCGGTATGGGCACTTTAAATTTCTGGTAATGTCTTTTGGGCAAACAAATGCCTTGGAAGCTTTCATGGATCTTATGAATTGAGTCTTCAAGACTTTTCTTGACTCCTTCGTGATACTGTTCATTGACGATATTTTGGTATATTCACGAAGTCGAGAGGACCATGGAGATCACCTCAGGGCAGTTCTACAGACTCTACGTCAACACCAGTTGTATGCGAAATTTTCGAAATGTGAATTTTGGCTTGAATTTATCATATTCTTGGATCATGTCGTCTCCAGAGAAGGAATTAAGTTTGATCGTCAGAAGATTGCAGTTGTGAAGAATTGGCCTAGACCTACAACTCCATTAGAAATTCGCAGTTTCTTGAGCTTAGCAGGGTATTACAGGAAGTTTGTGGAGGGGTTCTCTACTCTTGCCTCTCCATTGACAAAATTGACACATAAGGCAGTTAAGTTCCAATTGTCTGATGCTTGTGAAAGGAGCTTCTAGGAGTTGAAATCAAGATTGACTACGACACCGGTGTTGACTCTACCAGAGGGTACAAATGGGTTTGTGGTATATTGTGATGCTTCAAGAATCGGACTTGTAGTGTGTATTAATACAACATGACAAGGTTATAGTTTATGCTTTTAGGCAACTCAAGAATCATGAAAAGAACTATCCAACACATGACTTAGAACTTGCAGCAGTGGTATTTTCATTGGAGATTTGGAGTCATTATTTGTATGGGGTCCATGTGCATATATTCACGGACCATAAGAGCCTTCAATATATTTTCAAATAGAAGGAATTGAATCTGAGGCAAAGAAGATGGTTTGAGTTACTCAAAGTTTACGACATCGATATCCTATATCACCTCGGGAAGGCTCATGTTGTGGCAGATGCTCTTAGCTAGAAATCTATGGGCAGCTTCGCTCACCTGGAGGCATATAAAAGGCCATTGGCCAAGGAGGTTCATCGGTTGGCTAGTTTGGGTGTTACACCCCATATTTTCATACGTAAAAGTACATCGTAAGTCAATTGATGTAAGCTCGAAAATGAGATCGCCTTTGAAAGTACATAAAGTAATTTAATAATATTACCATGGAGGTTAAAAATATTTAAGATCATGAATAACGAGTACCAAGAGGGTTGGGAGTCTCAGAAGCTAAACGAATTGAAGAAAATAAGTTTCGTCAGAAGTCGACAAGTTGGGAATATTGTAGCATGTACTTTTGGGGTGAGACTAAGGTTCTTAACATTATAAGGAGGATATTTTATGAGTTATTTTAGTCGTGTGATAGTTGTGTGTTACGTTTTGAAGTCAAGGGAGTTGTGGAAGAAAAGATGGCAAAGGTCATCACAAGTCACACTCATAATGTGCTGAAAATTAGGTCAAATATAACAGAGCTTTTCTATAAATATACTTAGCATTATGGGATGATCCACCTACCAAATTGAAGATCTACGAGTCTACTTTCTAACTCATTAAAAAGATACGATGTCAGAGTAGAGAGATATTCGCGTTTCCGAGACTGCACAGACTGGTAGGTGACAAGTAGGTGTGTCACCTACTTGTTTAAATGAAGGGACCAAATAAATCACCAAAAGGGCGGCCACGGGGCCTTTTAAGGGCTGAATTAATCCATTTATTTCACTCATTTCTCAGACCAAGAATATCAGATTGAACCCCTGCAACTCCTCCCCCAAAAATCCCACACAAACCCTAGGTGATTTCGGGTGATACGAAGTGATTCTGGTGCCGAAAATCCCGGACAACTTGCTACTTTTCCTTTCTCCTTCTTGTAGCTGTGTTGGGGGACTAATTGCGTATGAAGAAGAACTAGGTTTCGTGTGTTCTAATCAATCCAAGGTAAGTTTATACTTCTCTGTTCCCTATCTAAGATTTTACGAGTTGTAGCTCGATCGAAACGACTAGAACTTGCGAGTTTCGTAAGAGTAGTATGTTGTTTGTTGTTGCGTAACTATTGGCTGGTTGTGAACTTATTTTTAAGTTGAATTCATGGCTGGTTTATATGAGAAGAGGCTTAATTATATACTATTGGTTGTGTTGCTCGATTTGAAAGAAAAGAAACAAGTCGGAAATATGTATGAGTAATCTGAAAAATCAATTTTGAGTTGCTGAATTTGTCGGACTATTATGGGGTCATTTTAAAGTAGTAATGTGGATGAAATTAGTAAGGATAATTGAATAAGTAGAGGTTAATGTTGTTGATAAATTCTGGAATGAAGAAGGGGTTTAAAACTATAGTTGTTTAGTCACAAACCGAGCTTGCCGCTCGTCAGGATTGTTAAACTGTTTTGAAAGGCTTATTATGAGTTTTTGTTGATGTTGTTTGGGATTTTGTTGGATGTTGTAACTTGTGGTAAGCCATAAAAATAGGGGAGGTGCTGTCCGTTTATCGTAGAATAAAGTTTGTCGTTCAAATGCGATAAGTTATGGCATTCGTATTGTGACGACAATATTGTTCATTGCTTGTAGACAAAGGAGCGGTAGGTTAAGTTAGCTTGAGGATTGGACTGGATGTTATGAGGTATGTAAGGTCGTCCTTTCTTTTCTTTGGCATGATTCCCTAAGTTATGTTTCCCTTATAAGGAATTCAAGGGGACGAGGCTTTGTATACGTACTATACCGACGATTAAGGTCCGTTCACGAGTATAGTCATATGAATGTTGAAATAGATTGCGTTGATTGTAGTTTCATGTATTCTTTAGGAGTAAATAGATCCTTCTGAAAAGTCCTTGTCTTTTATATGTAACAAGACGTCTAGATGTTAATTAAACATTACGTACAAATGGTCTAACGAATCAGAAGCAATATAGTGTCCGTATAATGAGGGATAGTTATATACGAAAAGTTTAATATGGTAGCATAATGTATAGTTGTAGAATGATAAGAATGTTTTGACCTAAAGAATGGAACTACTTCCAATACTTACACGTTTGTCTTCATGAAACCGATAAAGACCCAGGAAGATAGTTATGTTGCTCTCAAGCTAAATAAGGTTGATTATATATGAGGGTGATGTTAAAAGATGATATACGTTACCTATGGAGTCATTAAATATAGAATATGATACACTTAGCAATAAGAATATAAGTTGATAGAGCGTAAATCCTGCAACTCTTGTTACATATTGATAAATGGATATATAATGTATAACGAGTAGCCTCACAAACTACGAATATTACATAGCTATAAGTAGAAAGAATCATGTAATCCCTAGCAACGAGTTGTGATGTGAACTAAGGATAGAAATGCGATTTGAACATAGTTACAACGTTCTTTATGGATAAATAATATAGAATACGAAGGATGACGTAGAAAGTAGCTAAGGAATAAGGATTGGTTATTGTAACGAGTTACTCACGAGCTTGTATGTTTATGAATACGAGTTTATTTATTGTTGATTGAATGATGTCTAAATGAGTGATATTAAATGAATATGTATAAGACATGATCCCTACGGACGGTCTATGAACACGTAGGTGTACAAAGAAGCCCTGTGGATGGTCTATGAACACATAGGTGCATAATGAAGGTTGGTTATCGACGGCCTCAGTTGCTCGCATAGCCAGACCTCATTATTATGAGACGTACGAATGGTCTACTATGTTATGCGTACGAGCCAAAGGTTATTCATATTTATGAGTGAGCCTTACGGACGGTCTCTTATGAAATGCGTAAGTGCCACTTTTATGTTTTAGTGTAGCCCTAGAGATGTTTTATCTATTTGAGGTAAGTATTCAGATATAAGATATGATGGCTAGAAGAATGTTATAGATGAAGTTCCATAATATGATGGTTTCCATTACAGATAGCATATGGAAAAAGTTTAGGTATAACATGACACGAATTAGATGTATATACGACATTAGATGTTCTCGACCAACAGAGCCTTCCCTTTTCAGTCTACATCCTTTGTAAGGTAAGTTAGATATTTCAATACCTAGATATGTTATGAGTCAGAATAAGGTAAGCATGATTCTCGGATCTCATTGACTCGCCATATTTCTTTCAGTATATCATACATACATGTCAGTTCAGTTTTAATTATATTATTCATATGTTATCTGCCTTACATACTTAGTACATTTCTTTGTTCTAATGTCCCATCGTCGGGGCACTGCATTTATGCCTGCAGGTTCAGGTATCTAGTTTGACGGGATCTTATCATAGACGGAGTTGATATCCAGCTGAGGATTGGCAAAGCTCCATTTCATCAAGAGTACAACCGAGTCTAGATGTTATTAGACCATCCTATGTATATATACACTTATCGGTAGGTCAGTGTCGTGTCCTGACCATATTTTGATGTCAGATACCCTTAGAGGCTTTGTAGACACAGGTTTAGTATGTACAACATGTCAGAGGCCTTGACGGTCTATACATATTCATGTTTTGAGTAGGCTCGGTGATACAACATTTGCCCACTTACAATTACACAATACGAGTTGGGGTTATGTTGTCCCATGGTAGTTATAGAAAGAATTAGTTCAGCCAAGTCAGCCTATGTATGTTCTAGTTTTTGTCGACTGATCATGAGTTGCAGAGTGGTTCGCTTAGGCCAGTACGACACCGAGTGCCAGCCATGTCTCCCCAGGTTTGGGGCGTGACAAAATTGTATCAGAGCGGTCGTGGCCTAGAGAGTCTACAAAGCCGTGTCTAGTAGATTCTCACTTATGGGTGTGTTGCATGCCACACTTATAATTGAGAGTCTACAAGGTATTTAGGAAATGTTACCCTTCTTTCATTTACAGATCGTGCGATAGAGCTGATTCATAAGAAGTTAATATGGAGCCTATGCCAGATTGTGTATGCACCAGAGGTGCAAGTATTATAGTAGAGCTTTAAGGTGTGGATTTAAATTCCACTTATATGGAAGGAAGGTTATGAAAGCGATAGAAGATGCAATGCGAGATTTAAAGGTAAGTAAGTAAAGGTAAAGAGAGTATGAGATACTCAAGTACGGAAGGTTATGGATAGTCCAGATTTCAAATATCGGGCTAGAAGCACCGTGATTCAGTATCCAGAACTGATAGTGCTGTCGCCAGTAGCATATCTTCCAGCCTATGGTTTCCAGGTAGCGAGATGTCTAGTTATGAGAGTAAAGAAGAGTTAGAGACGACATGATGTCTCGCTTAAGGTTCTAGAACAACATAAGGAAATCGATGGTGATAGCAAGTTAAAAGATGGGTGTGAGTAGTATAAATAGATATGTGCAGGTCGCAAGCTAAAGTATGGTAGAGCGACAAGGTTTGTAGGTAGATAGGAGTAAGGATAAGAAAATGCAAGTGAGAAGGTGACATAAATAGGTAAGGCCTCGGTATTAAGCCCATCAAAACGAGAGAGCTGATGATTTTCGTAAGTTATAGAAACCTCAGTGTAGCTTGAATGAACTTGGAGGAGTTTAAGACTAAGATCATTTAGAAGAGATAGAATCTTGCCCTGGTAGTACAATAGAAGTGTAAGTGTGATAAATTATGAGAGGATGATGTTTAGGAATATAGCTTTCAATTGAACTAATGATTCAACGAGAAGGGATTTTATGAATTGCACGAGATTAGAATACCTCCCATAAGATGAATCACGTTATGATGCTATGAAATATGGTTATTGAAGTATAGTATCATCCCTAAGGTGGATCAAGAAAATAACTTCAGATGTTAGCCGACGAGATGTGAGCCCTAGTGAAAATGTATTATGTAAGAAGTTTCAAGTTATCACTAGTGGATTATAGTCAACATTAAGGTGAATAGACAATAGATGGATAAAAGTTACAAAGTATGAGATGATAGTAGACCGTCATTCTTAAGATAAACAGTAATGAGGAAGCATTAAAGGACTTAGATTTATACATATAAGATAGGCAGCGAGAGCGTAACCTAGAGTTGGGTGGCAAACCTCATCAATAATAAACTGAAGTAAGTGTTATGGTATAGTATGACCTACCTAGATGCAGTAAATCCATAAGGATGGATAACCGAGGCTATGAAACAAAATATAGCAATAATCGTAAGTTCGACAAAGTACCAAGTGAAGAACTTCAGTATACCTATAAGTGCCCAGAGGGACAGCTTGTCATAGTTCTATATATGTTCACAAAGTGAGGCCTAGATATTGGATAAAAGCTAGAGTAAAAAGGAGAGAATAGTCGTATAGGCACACATACAAGGACAGAGTCGTACAAGCTACATGACAGAAGGTAGCAAATATTACGAGATTGGAAGAGTTTCGACCATAGGTCGTGGTGTGAGAAAGAGGCCTAAAGGGGGGGAATGCCCCGACCTTTGGATTTATTCATAGAACAGTTTCCTAGATGGAAAGGACAATATTAAATTTTTCATAATAGCCATAGATTATGAGATTGATAACCGCATCAGCCAACATTCGAGGACGACTGTTCCAAAGGGGGAAACGATGTTACACCCCATATTTTCGTACGTAAAAGTATATCGTAAGTGAATTGATGTAAGATCGAAAATGAGATCCTCTTTGAAAGTATATAAAATAAGTTACTAATATTACCGTGGAGGTTACAAATATTTAATATCATGAATAACGAGTACCAAGAGGGTTGGAAGGCTCAGAAGCTAAACGAATTAAAGAAAATAAGTTTCGTCGAAAGTCGACAAGTTGGGAATGTTGTAACATGTCCTTTTGGGGTGAGACTAAGGTTCTTAACATTATAAGGAGGCTATGTTATGAGTTATTTCAGTCGTATGATAGTCGTGTGTTACGTTTTTCAGTCAAGCGAGTTGTGGAACAAAAGATGGCAATGGTCATCACAAGTCACACTCATAATGTGCTGAAAATTAGGTCAAATGTAGCATATCCTTTCTATAAATGTACTTAGAATTATGGGATGATCCACCTACCAAATTGAAGATCTTCGAGTCTACTTTCCAACGCATTAAAACGATATGATGTCAGAGTAGAGAGATATTTGCATTTCCGCAAGACTGCACAGACTGGTAGGTGACATGTAGGTGTGTCACCTACTTGTTTAAATAAAGGGACCAAATAAATCACAAAAAGGGCGGCCAAGGGGCCTTTTAAGGGATGAATTGACCCATTTATTTCACTCATTTCTCAGACCAAGAATATCAGATTGAACCCCTGCAACTCCTCCCCCAAATATCCCACACAAACCCTAGGTAATTTCGGGTGATACGAAGTGATTCTGGTGCCGAACATCCCGGACAGCTTGCTACTTTTCCTTTCTCCTTCTAGTAGCTGTGTTGGGGGACTAATTTCGGATGAAGAAGAACTAGTTTTCGTGGGTTCTACTCAGACCAAGGTAAGTTTATTCTTCTCTTTTCCTTATCTAAGCTTTTATGAGTTGTAGCTCGATCGTAACGACTAGAACTTGAGAGTTTTGAAAGAGTAGTATGTTATTTGTTGTTGCGTAACTATTGGCTGGTTGTGAACTTATTTTTAAATTGAATTCATGGCTGGTTTATATGAGAAGTGGCTTAATTATATACTATTTAAAAGAAAAGAAACAAGTCAAAAACATGTGTTAGTAATCTGAAAAATCAGTTTTGAGTTGCTGAAATTATCGGACTATTATGGGGTCATTTTAACGTGTGTTTTTGCTGAAATTAGTAGGGATAATTGAATAAGTGGAGGTTAATGTTGTTGATAAATCCTAGAATGAAGAAGGGGGTTAAAACTATAGTTCTTTAGTCACAAACCGAGCTTGCCGCTCGTCGGGATTGTTAAACTGTTTTGAAAGGCTTATTATGAGTATTTGTTGATGTTGTTTGGGATACTGTTGGCTGTTGTAACTTGTGGGAACCCATATAAACAGGGGAGGTGCTTTCCATTTTATTGTAGAATAAAGTTTGCCGTTCAAATGCGATACGTTACGGCATTCGTATTGTGACGACAATATTGTTCATTGCTTGTAGACAAAGGAGCTGCAGGTTTAGTTAGCTTGAGGATTGGACTGGATGTTATGAGGTATGTAAGGTCTTTCTTTCTTTTCTTTGGCATGATTTCCTAAGTTATGTTTCCCTTATAAATAATTCAAGGGGTCGAGGCTTTATATATGTACTATACTGACGATTAAGGTCCGTTCACGAGTATAGTCATACGAATGTTGAAATAGATTGTGTTGATCGCAGTTTCATGTATTCTTTAGGAGTAAATAAAGCGTTCTGAAAGGTGCCAATGGGAGTCTTAAGTGTTGTTCGATAAGCCCGCGATGCATCATCTATCTTTGTTGACCAGTCGGTACTGTTTACATTAATAATATTTGCTAGAATGGTTTTGATCTCCTGGTTGGAGACTTCAACTTGACCCCTCGACTGAGGATGATAAGGGGTGGACACCTTGTGCTTTACTCCATCTTTTTCGTGCAACCCGACAAAAGTTTTGTTGCAAAAGTGAGAACCACCATCACTAAGGATGGTCCTTGGGGTTCCAAACCGAGTAAATATGTTCTTCTTCAAGAAGGCAGTTACACTCCTTACCTCATTATTTGGCAAGGAAATTTCCTCCACCCATTTGGAGACATAATCTACTGCCACCAAGATATATGTCATGCTGTAAGAGCTTACAAAGGGACCCATGAAATCTATCCCCCACACATCAAAGATCTCGACCTCCATCAAATATTTCATATGCATCTCATGCCTTCTAGAAATTAACCCGTGTCTTTGACATTGATCACATGCCTTGACTATTTGGTTTGCATCTTGATAGATCGATGGCCAATAATAGCCACATTCAAGCACTTTTGCCGCAGTACGATTTTTTCCGTGGTGGCCCTCAACTGGGGAGTCATGACATGCTTTGAGAATTTGAATTATCTCATCTTCCGGAACACAACGCCGAATTATGTTGTCGGCGCAAATCCGGAAAAAAATGGTTCCTCCCAATAGTATTGCATACACTCTCGTAAGAACTTTTTCTGTTGATAAGATTCCAATCCGTCGGGGATAAAGTCACTAACCAAGAAGTTAGCGATATCGGCATACCAAGGAGTGAAGGTGCTAGATATTGTCAATAAGTGTTCATCTGGGAAGGCATTATTAATTTCAAGATCTTCTTTTGGTCTCCCTGCCTCTTCAAGCCTGGATAAGTGATCTGCAACTTGATTCTCTGTTCCTTTCCAATTTTTGACTTCAAAGTCAAACTCTTGTACCAAAAGAACCCACCTAATCAATCTTGGTTTAACATCCTTCTTCTTCATAAGGTATCGGAGAGTATCATGATCGGTGTAGACTATCACTTTGGATCCCAACAAATAGGCCCAGAATGTTTCAAAAGCATAGACAATAACAAGCAGTTCTTGCTCAGTTACAGTGTAATTCATTTGTGCGCCATTTAGTGTCTTTCTTGCATAGTAGACATGATGAAGAATCTTGTTATGCCATTGACCAATTATTGCTCCAATAGCGAGACCACAGGTGTCACACATGAGTTCAAATGGAAGAGACCAATCGGGTGTGACAATAATAGGTTCTGTGGTAAGCCTTACTTTCAATTCCTCAAAAGCTTTGAAGCATTTCTCATCGAACTCAAACTTAAAATCCTTTTCAAGGAGCTTGCACATAGGACTTGCAATTTTTTAGAAGTCCTTGATAAATCACCTGTAAAAACCGGCATGCCCCAAAAATCTCCGAACGCCTTTTACCGAAATGGGATGAGGAAGCTTGGAAATGATCTTGTTCTTTGCCCGATCAAGCTCTATGCCTTTCTTGGAAATTTGTGGCCAAGAACAATACCCTCGTCCACAATGAAGTGACATTTTTTCCAATTGAGCAAAAGGTTTGTTTCCTCACATCTTTTGGCAATTCTCAAACCAACTACAGAGAAGTCATCCATGAATACCTCTAAGAAATCCTCCACCATGTCTGAGAAGATTGACATCATGCATCATTGAAAAGTCGCCGGGGCATTGCATAGCCCAAATGGAATCCGGCTAAAGGTAAAGGTCCCATACAGACATGTGGATATCGTCTTCTCTTGGTTCTCTAAGGCGATGTTGATTTGGTTGTAGCCAGAATAACCATCCAAGAAGCAATAAAATGACCTTCCCGCTAGCCGATCAAACATTTGATCAATAAAATGTATAGGGAAATGGTCTTTGCAAGTAGCACTATTGAGCTTCGGGTAGTCCATGCAAACTCTCCACCCAGTCACCGTCATCGTTGGGATGAGTTCATTTTTATCATTTGAATCACGATCATGCCAATTTGCTTTGGCACACATTGCACCGGACTCACCCAAGGACTATCGACAATGGGGTAGACAACCCCTACATCCAACCATTTTATGATTTCTTTCTTCACCACCTCTTGCATGGAAGGATTTAACCTTCTTTGATGCTCCATGCTAGGTTTTCTCTCTTGCTCCAATTATATCTTGTGCTCAAAAATTCCGGCGTGAATCTCTTGGATACCCGCTATAGTCCAACCAATGGCCTATCTATGCTCCCTCAAGGTATTCAATAAGTATTCAACCTGCACATTATTCAACAAAGAAGAAACAATTACAGGTAGAGTTTCATTAGAGCCAAAAAATTTATACCTTAAGTGCAGCGCGAGTGGCTTGAGCTCAAGTTGTGGTGGTTCCATAATGTAAGGCTTAGCAGGAGGGGTGACTCTATTCTCTAAGTCAAGAGAAAGCTTCTTTGGTGCATAAGTGTAGGACCCAATCCCTTCCAATGCATTCACCGATTCCACGTATCCTTCCATGTCTTCACCATCAAAATTCACCAAAATAGCCGCCAATGCCTCACCAAGGAATACGCTTCCATCTTCACCTCGACTGCATCCTCTATCTCATCAACAACATCAATGACTGAGATACTTTCATATGCATGTAGCTATTTCATAACTTTACCTGCTTGAAAGGTAACTTCTTAGTCATTAACTCGGAACTTGATCTCATTTCGTTTCGAGCCCATGAGTGCCCTCCCGGTAGCAAGGAATGGTCTCCCCAAGATGATAGGGATCTCTTTATCAACAGCACAATTGAGAATAACAAAGTTAGCGGGGATGAGAAACTTTTTCACTTTCACAAGCACATCATCAACTATTCCCACCGGTCGCTTTATTGAACGGTCGGCCATTTCCAACCTCATTCTTGTAGGCCTAGGCATACCTAATCCTTCTTGCTTGTAAATAGCAAGGGGAATTAAGATGCTATCCCCATTATCGCAAAGGGCTCATGCAAAATTGCGCAATCCAATGGTGCATGGAATGGTGAAGGCTCTCGGTTCCTCTTTCTTTTGAATGGCGGTTATTGCATTGATGGAACTAACCCGGTGAGTAACATTCACCACTTCATTCTTGGTGATTTTGTATTTAGTGATCAAGCCTTTCAAGTACTTAGCAAAACCCGGCATCTCTTGAAATGCTTCCACAAATGGAATGTTCACCGATAATTGCTTGAGGATGTCATAGAACTTCTTGAGTTTGCTAGCATCAACCTTATTAGAAAGTGTTTGAGGGAAAGGAAGAGTATGTCTAGGAATTGGTGCTAGAGTTTTTGGTGCCTCTATTACCTTTTCCTTAACCTCTTCATGGTTCACTTCTTGAGTTCTCACCTTCTTCGGGAGTTTTTTAACTTCAACAACAATTGGCACCTCAACTTGTGCCTCGACTTCTTGTTCAGAATCTTCCACTTAGACCACTTGTTCATTCTCTCATTGAAGTAGTTTCCTACTTTGAGTTGTGATTGTCATACAATGAGAAGTTTGACCACTCCCACTACCTTTTGTGTTTGCAATTGTATCACTTAGGAGCGTGCCTTTTTGCTTAGGATTTTGTTCTCTTGAGAGATCTCTCATTTGCATCTCCAACTTTTAGATGCAGTGTGAGAACCCACAAGCTTGGTTATATTCTTCATTGAAGTGTCAGATCTCTCTTGATTTTGCAATACTCGTTCAAGCATGTTTTGCAACTTGGACTCACTTGAAGAACTTTCCTTCAAATTTCGAGAGTTAAAATATTGCCCCTTTGGTGGAACATAGGGGTTTGAACTCCGATTTGAAAAATTGTTGTTTTTGTGACTCCAATTTCCTTGATTTTAACTACCTTGGTCGTTTCATCACTGTTGGTTGCCTTGCCCTTGCGGGTTAGACCCCTATTGGTGTTGTTGTCCTGAACCTTGGTAGGTTTTTTTTTGATATCCTCCTTGAGAATTGTTGACATAATTGGCTTCTTCGTAATCCTCATTTGACATGGGTTGCATATCTTCCACAACATTTACCTTTTTTGTTTGACTTTCAGTGAACATTTTTGTCAACACGTTGACATTGCTGGCAAGCCCGATAATTACTTGATCTCTTTCTTGGTTCTCCTTAATCATGTTGGTTAAGGAAGGCGTACCATATTCAATTCCACCCGTAGTGTCTTCCCAGTGCCAGGCTTGGTTATGTTCTGCCATCTTGTCGTGTGACCCTTGCAAATGTTTTATCCATAAAGGATCCATCCGCTGCATATTTGTCTATGGATTGGTTCATAGGATCCAAGCCCATGTAAAACTTCTCCAACAAAATATTATCCGGAAAGCCATGATTCGGTGACCTCACCAAGTATAACTTGAATCTATTCCATGCCTCATGTAGATGCTCTCCTGGTAGTTGCTTGAAGAAGAAATTTTTTTCCCGAAGCTCAGACTTCTTACTTTGCGGAAACCATTTTGCTAGGAAAGCTCGGACACGTTCGGGCCAAGTATGGATGGAATTAGGAGGTAGATTTTGGATCCACTGTCTTGCCTCTCTAGTTAGAGAGTACGTGAACACCCTCAACCTTAGGGCATCACCTGAGACGTGATTCTGCTTGTCACCAAAACATTTCTGAGATGTTGCGTCGGATCATCATCTGTGGAATTTCGGAAGAACCCCTCTGCCTTTAGCATTAGGATTATACCGTGTTCCACTTTGAAGGTGGCAACATCAACTCTTGGAGGGGAAATGGCATTTGTATCCTCAATATACTCATCTATATCCGCAAAAATATTCTCTTCTTCCGGCTCACCCATGTTTTCCTAATGACACAAAGCAAAGAAAGCAAAGTGTGATGGAATAGAAGAAGACGTAAAGTAAAGAACACACTAATTAGTAATTTCAAAATGGTATTCCCCAGCAATGACGCCAAAATTTGATACGCTCAAATTACACCTAAATAAATAGTGAAAGGCGGTCGATGTCAAATATAATAACCCAACTAAACTGGGGTCGAATCCCTCATGGAATAGGTGTGAAAAGGTTACTTGAGTAGTGTGAAACTTGACTTAAGTCGTAATCCTACTCCGTTAGTTTAAAAAGAGAGTGTTGTAATTGTGAATTATCAAGAAAACTATTTTGTTAAGAGAATGTGATTAATTTAATTGAGAAAACCAAGGTTGTGTCCCCATCAATGGAATGTAATGCTATCGGTGTTAATATAATATATTTCTAATGGAAGGTCCTTTAATATGCAAATGATTCCTAAATGGCTACCCAATATTTTCCAATAATTATGTAGTATTTCCTCTTTATGATTTTCCCAAATATAAAAGAGTTACAACTAAGATTAACCAATATATGCCAAATAGAACCCACTTATTCCTAAGCGATTATATTAAACAAGGTTTAAAGCTTTGAGTTTTTTCTATTCAATTCTACCAAACCGTAATCCACTTTTCCAAGTAAAGATAGAGTAAAATGGCACTAGTCAATGTTTGAAACCATCAACAATAAATGAAGCATGAGAGATGAATAGATATCGACCAACCATTATATATATATTTAATGGTAAACACCCATTAACATTACCCCCATCGAGGGTCCACAACCTCAGTATTTAAAGCTAGCTACTCATACTAGAATCCAAGAACAAATCAATAGATATAGTCATAAAGCTTACAAAGATGACAAGATTCTCTCTTCAAAAGATTCCAAAACAATGGTGTATTCAATGCTCTAAGTGTAGCCTCTTTTTCAGACAAGATGGTCCCAAAAAACCCTAGTCATTCTATTTATAATGAGCTAAAAGTCGTGGAACAAAAGTGACAAAAATAACCCTACAGATCACATCTGCGACCGCAGAATGGATCGCAGAAGGCTTTCGCGGTCCGCACATCTTCATTTCCTTCGCGGAATTGATTGCCCTGTTTTCCAGATTTCCGTCGCATTTTGTTTATGCGGTCAGCATACATATTTCGCGACCGCATATATTACCGCAAAGTCATCTTCACTGGAACTCTTTTGTATTTGTGCGATGATTATGTGGTCCGTACAAGAGTTATATGACCGCACAATGGATCACAGAATATACTCTCAAAACTGGGATGGTCTGCTTTACTCTACGATTGGTCTGCGGCCCGCACATCACTTTTGCAGTCGCAGACCTGTCGCATTCCTGCCTTTCCATTGGTTTTTGTCATCTTTTTCCTGGTCTTGGCTCTTCAAGTTTGGTTTTCTGCAAAGAACCAAAACTACATAAAAAATGACTTATAATGCTTCAACTGATGAGCTAAATTCTATGTAATTAGTATCAAAAGTGCCGCAATTCTACGACACATCAAGCAGGCTCGCTGATACATCATTTTCCCACTTACAATTACACAGTACGAGTTGGGGCTATGTTCTCCCATGAAAGTGATAGAAATAACCAGTTCATCCAAGTCAGCCTATGTATGTTCTAGTTTTCGTCGAATGATCAGGAGTTACAGAGTGGTTCGCTCGGGCCAGTATGACACCGAGTGCCAGTCACGCCTCCACAAATTTGGGGCGTGACATTGGGAGTTCGTCTAGCAAACTCTGGTGAAGGAAGGGTAATTGTGCAAAATAGGGCCGAATCATCACTAGTTGTGTCCATTATTGGTACAATTGAAGGAATGTATTCATAAACATAAGATCATGGCTTTTTCTCTTGGCATGGATGATGGTACACTAAGGTATCAAGGGCGACTATGTGTTCCAAATGTAGACGGTCTCCGGGAAAGAATCATGACCAAGGACTCACACTTCTAGATATTCCGTGCGCCCGGGCTCTACAAAGATGTATCATGATATTAAGAAAGTCTACTGGTGGAATGATATGAAGAGGAATGTAGCGGACTTTGTGGAAAGATGTCCAAATTGTTAGCAAGTGAAGGCCGAACACCAAAGGCCTGATGGGTTGGAACATAACATAGAAATTTCGATGTGGAAATGGGAGATGATAAATATGAACTTTGTGGTGGGACTACCTCACACTCCTCGCAAGTTCGACTCGATTTGGGTGGTTGTGGACCGACTCACGAAATCAACACACTTCTTACTTGTTAAGGCTACCGATACCACGGAGCAGTATGCTCAGTTGTATATTAAGAAAATAGTCAGGTTGCATGGCACTCCAGTTTCTATCATTTCTGATCGGGATGAATAGTTAACGGCTAATGTTTGGAAGAAATTTCAGCAAGGTTTGGGTACTCAGGTGAATCTTAGAACAACGTTTTCACTCGCAGATTGATGGACAGGCAGAGCGGACTATTCAGACACATGAGGATATGTTGCGCGCTTGTGTTCTAGATTTCAAGGGTAGTTGGGATGATCACTTGCCACTCGTAGAATTTGCCTAAAACAACAGTTATCATGCTAGTATTCAGATGGCACCGTTCGAGGCTTTATATGGTAGGAGATGTAGATCTCTCATTGGGTGGTTAGAGATTAGGGAAGCGGAATTGTTAGGACCAGACCTCGTGCATCAGGCTATGGAGAAGGTTAAGATCATTAAGGATCGGTTGGAAACTGCTCAAAGCCGTCAAAAGTCGTATTCGGATGTGCGTTGCAGGGATTTGGAGTTCAAATAGGATGATTGGGTATTCTTGAAGGTTTCCCCCATGAAGGGCATAATGTGGTTTGGTAAGAAAGTGAAGTTGAGTTCACGGTATGTTGGACTGTACAGAATCATTTAGAGGATTGGTCGGGTGGCTTACAAGCTTGAACTACCTCCATAGATGTCCTTAGTGCACCCGGTGTTTCATGTATCCATGTTGTATAAGGTGGTTGCAGATCTGCCGCTTATTGTGCCAGTTGAGACTATTTAGGTTAATGAAGAACTGACTTTTGAAGAAATTCTAGTTGCCATTCTTGATAGGCAAGTCCGAAAGCTAAGAAATAAAGAAATTGCCTCCGTGAAAGTACTATGGCGAAACTAACAGGGTGAAGAGGACACTTGGGAGGCCGAGGAAGAAATGAAGAAGAAATACCCTCATTTGTTTGAATAGTTATGTAATTGTATCTATAAAATTGTTGCCTATGAATTATGTGTTACTAGTATAGTTGATGTTAAGGGTGTTCCTTTCTGGTGATATGTTTCTTTTGAGGCCATGGATGGTATTGTGTTTGTGTTATGTTGCGTCATTAGATTACGTATATGTTTATAGG
The DNA here is from genome assembly GCA_000715115.1 of Nicotiana otophora. Classification (NCBI taxonomy): domain Eukaryota; kingdom Viridiplantae; phylum Streptophyta; class Magnoliopsida; order Solanales; family Solanaceae; genus Nicotiana; species Nicotiana otophora. Next base: position 33,197 of record AWOL01S0155739.1, read on the forward strand.
ATTTGTTTCTGGGATTCTCTGACAGGTCGATAGGCCCAGTTACAAGAGAAACTCTATCGAAAGTTTTGGGAATTTGGGGATTTAGTCAAAATTTGGAACTGCTGATGTGTGAAGTGGCAGTCAGGTCATATTGAATGCTAATGGAGGATTTAGACCCTCATTCGAGGACGAATGATCTTATGCGGGGGTGGATGTAAAGCCCAGTGAAATTTCACCTAGAACCCAAGGTCTTGTGGTGCCGAGGTAAGCTAATGTGTTTGATGTGAGCGAGCCGCGGTACGGACTTTTGGGGTTTCTCAGTGCGTCGAGGAGTTGAATAAAAAAGTTTACAAAACATGGCAGTTCTGCGGTCCATTATGTGACTGTAGATCCAGTTTACGGGCCGCAGAGCAGCCGCAGAGTGAAGCAGAATATTTGCCAATTTTGAGGACCATTATGCGGCTGCAAAACAGTTTTGTGGGCCGCAGATCCCATCGCAGAACAGGCTTGAGAAATTTTGGAAGGAGGTTCTGCGGTCCATTATGCGACAGCAGAATCGGTCTGCGGACCACATACCTATCCCAGAGTGAAGTAGAAACGCCCAGTTCTGGAGGGCCATTATGAGGTCCATTTTGCGGACAGCAGAAGTGTTATGTGGTAGTATATGCGATCACATATCTGCATCGGGGCTTCATTTTTATAATTTTATAATCCAACCCCCATTTTGTTTATCTAGCATGAGGGTTCATTTTTGGTGGATTACCTGACATTTTAGAGAGAGGAGAGAGCTATCCTAGAGAGAGGAAAAGAAGGACTAAGGATTTCACTACTCCACTTTGATTAAACCTTGGAATTTCATCAAAAGGAACTTGCTAGGGCTTCAAAAAGGTAAGAATTTCTCTCCCAATTCTGCAATTTCGGGACTGGGTTGATTATGGGTGATAAGGATAGATTTATCACATGTATGAGCTAATAGAGACTATGGGGAAGTTGTTGAGCCATCTTGGGTGGCTTTGTTCTTGAATTAGTTGAGGGAAGGTTGGGTCATCATTATAGCAACTCTTGCCATACGCATTCCTCTAATCATGCTTGTAATTCTCCCCTCTCCTATAGATTAACATCGTTAGGAGTGTCGGGATGCTATTGTTACACCAAGGGAAACTCTTTCGAGGTATGAAGGCTAAACTCTTATTCTAGTATCGGAATTCCCGAATCCTTGCAAAACTCTATCATTTGTAGTCGAACTTGACACACTGTTGAGTTGGGATATTCAAGCTAGTAAATTGATTCTCAAATTGCATAACATGTCCGAACCCTCCTCATGTGTTAAAGATTTTCTGTTGTGACTTAAGTATGTTATACCCCTTTTGGTAAGAAAACCTTGTATAAAATCAATGTGATAAAATACTTATTTCTCATATGATGAAACCTTATGAACTTACACTTGCTAAGGCCAAAGGTGCCAAACGGTTGATTGGAAAAGAATTCTTTTGTACAAACTATTATCGTTTTGGGAATCCGAAATGTGGCGTTATGATTACACCTCCACCCACATACATAGGGGTGAGGCGACAGGACCGCTTTATGTAGAGTTATGGTATTGTGATTACTCCTCCACCCGCATACATTAGGGTGAGGCGGCAGGACCACTTTGTGTAGAGTTGCGGTATTATGATTACACCTCCATCCACATACATTGGGGTGATGCGGTAGGGTCGCTTTATGTAGAGTTATGGTATTGTGATTACACCTCCACCTGCATACATTAGGGGTGAGGCGGCAGGCTGCTTTGTGTAGAGTTTATGGTATTATGATTGCACCTCCACCCGCATACATTTGGGGTAAGGCGGCAGAGCCGCTTTATGTAAAGGTGGTTATAGAGGATCCCCGACTTAAAATTTATAAATGTTATTTGAAGCTCTTAATAACTTTGCCTTGACTTTAATGGTTGTCTAAGCCCCTTGTATTGTTACCATGATTCATCATATTCATGTTGTATTTCCAAGTCCTTGAATAGGTGCTTTGGTGTTCATACTAGTACTATTCGACATGTATTAATGTCCCTTTTGCCGGGGGCACTACATCTTTAATGGATACAAGTGGTTCCACAATGAGAGGCATTGACTAGTGATAGCGGTACACCTTCTTCCCAGTTGACTTGGTGAGCCCCACCTCATTTTGGGGTCGTGCATCTTTTGTTCCGTGTGTATTATGTTTTGAGGTATAGCCAGAGCCTTGTTGCCGGCACTATCATTGTACTCTTTTGTATCTATTAGAGGCTCCGTAGACACAGTGTGGGTTGTATATATGGGTGTTGGGAAAGCCAAACTAGTCTTGTTGTATTTGAATTACTTGTTTCACTTCAACTATGAAAGTGTATGTATTTTGATATTTTAAAATGAAGTATCTAATGGCAATGGAATTAGTGTGCTTCATGGATCCTCATGGTGATAACTAGTGAGATTGATCGTCTCTTTATTTATGAGTGAGTTGGATAGAAGGCAATCTAGCAGGCTTGCTTGGCCGTGTTATCTCGATTGAGTGTCGGTCGCGCTCCTCGTGGTCGAGGCGTGACATGCACCGTCACTCTGTCAAATTCCTTGTAATCTCTTGTTAAACTTTGCATAAAATAACTCGAATTATCATCTCCAAACGAACACTCAACCTCCTGACTGCTACACCATCTTCTTCAAGCGATCCTAGCTCACATCGTAGTACATACTTCATGTTGGATAGATAATAAAGTTCTTCAAAGGACCTTTACTAGAAATCGCGCAACTCCTAAAACCTTACAGGAAACAGCCCACCTGTGTAACCCCATATTGACATCTTCCAATGACATTGCCCTGATTACAGCCACCACAAAATCAATTAATCCTCCTGAGCCCACACTTGCCCACCAGTCAAAAGCTCCCGCTCATTCCCATCAACATCATATGAAGGTCCAGCGATGCATCCAAAACTCGAAGTCATATTACACCCCAAGCAAACTCTTTCCATCATATTCAAACTTCCAAAGCATAAAAGCCACAATCTCAAATGAAATACACAGACTTAGTCCTTTGTTCACCATGACCATAATCACGCCAAGCTTTCTGGAAGCATGTGGCTATCCTACCACGAAATCCATATGATACACTGTCATTCTCACTCTAAGTTAACCATCTTCCGAAGCGAACTACTCGACCTCTAGCAATTCAACCTCCGCGAGACACCTCCCACAATGTCCTTCCCCATTATTCGTTGCCCAAATACTGCCTCAAATCATAATCCTGATCTGTCTCACCTGAACAAATAAATTGCTACCAACTCTAGGCCTCCTTGAATATCATCTTTCTCGAGCCATCAACGTTAGAAACACCGATTCGGCTCTGAAACCGCTACACACTGCTATCTCTGACAATGGCTTCTTAGCCACCATTTCACAACACCCTGCCCCGAAGGCAAATCAAAGAAGATGATAACACTGTCGAGCCTTAATACGTTCAAACAAGGACGACGACACCACATCACAAATGAGAATTTCCACCAAGTTTGAAAATATCCGTTCTCGCTACTCCGTCGACCAAAGACTGAACATCCATAGTCCAATTGCCTCTACTTCGCTGGGATAAAATGCTGAATCTCTAAACCATGAACCTAATACTCCTCCTTTCAAGTCATTCATTGTTGCGGCACATAATTAAGCATCCTACCATTTACACCAGCATTGCGCGGTAATAATGCATGAACATCACACTACGCCGTGCATAGCATCGAAACCGTAGGCAACACCAACACTAGGCTGAAACAACGAAACACACCTCCACAAGGCGACGATAATAGTCCAGCCAAATGCACAGGGAAACATATCCTGTGCCACATCTACAGCACCGCTACAACACCTCGATGTCCAATTGATGGCAAGCGCTCAACATTGTATAATAATGGGTAGGAAGAAAATGAGGACATAAGCTTCAATGGAATCTACCCGCACGAGGAGGAATCAAGAAGGGAAGTTCTCCTAATAGCCTTATAGCCTCTCAAAGATAAGCACAAACGTCTCTGTACCGATCCGCAAGACTCTACTAGACTTGCTCATGACTCGTGAGACCTAAGTGAACCTAGAGCTCTAATCCCAAGCTGTCACGACTCAATCTCCACTATAAGTCATGATGGCGCCCAACGTCGCCGTAACCCAACAGTGAACTACCAACTTAATTATTCATTTTATTATTTTTTTGAAATCATGGATCTTATTAAATAAATAAATTAATGCATTAAAAATTGTAGGTACATACAATTTAAATAAAATATAAAGTAAGAGTATGTCAATGCTAAGCAAAACAATAAACAAACTTAGAATATCCCCAAAATCCAGTGTCACAAGTACATGCACATTTGCTAGGGAGTACAATAATAATACAATATCTGTTTGGAATATAAGATAGACAAAATAAGGTAAATAAATATGATGGAGACTTTGTGTCTGCAGAGCGTAACATGTAATATAGCTCTCCATAAAATCCCCTCGTCAACTGTGCCTACACGCCCAAATGACCATCAGAAATATACATGCACAATAAGTGGAGAAGTGTAGCATGAATACGTAAATCAACGCGTACCCAGTAAGTATCTAGCCTAACCCCGGAGAAGTAGTGACAAGGGGACGACATCGACATTTACTAGTGGTCTAATAAAGCAACATGATAAATCATAAACATATATGAAGCACAACAATAATAATGAGGTAAAGAGGTAACTATCATAATCCTCCAACACTTTTTTTGACAATATAAAGCTTTCAAATGTCATATGTTATCTCAACAGATCAGAAATATCATGTGTAATCTTAAACGGATAAGGAATACCATATAAATGCCATGTCTCAACAAAAGGGGAATCTCATTAATATCCGTACTGCTAGCGGTATCACGCACGATTATGCCGCGGTCACACGACCCGATCCAGAGTGACGTGTACATTGCCGAGGGTCGACCGACGCGAACCAGAGATGCATCTCAATATACTTCCGAGGTGTTTGGCCCAATCGACAGGAAAGGAAGAAATTTATTGAATTACGAGTCACATGCTTACAACATAGGTACAAGAGTATAAAGTAAACATGACTTTTACCGTTTATCAAATATCTCGCATAACAATTCAAGGTGATGAAGATCGACCTAATATATTTCCAAATAATTCAGTTGTAGATTCACTTAATTAAGCTAGCAAAAATGAGTTCAAATAATTCAAATATTACATTATAAAGTCCTAAGTCTACCTGGACATAAACATGCTTTAGCTACGTACGGACTCTCGTCACCTTGTGCGTATGTAGCACCCACAACTAGTAGCACATAATAATTTTAATACCTACGAGGTAGTTTCCCTTTCACAAAGTTAGACAGGAAACTTACCTCGCTTCGAAGTTCCATAACCAGCTCCAACGCCTCTCTAACACCTCAAACCAATGCCCATTGATCCGAAACTAGACAAACAACGTGCAAACTAATAAAAATATACTCCCATACTCATACTTAATCAATTTATAACAATTTTTAACTCCGCTCAAAAAGTTAACAAAATCAACCCTCGGGCCCGCGTGCCCGGATTCCGAAAAGTTTCTAAGATAAACATTACCCATAACACCACAAACTCAAATATATAATTTATTCCTAATTCCATGTCCAATTTCGTGGTCAAAATCCAAATATACCATTTCTAGGTTTTCTTTCACAAATTCCATAATTTTTATCAAATTACATGTTAAAAATCCATATATAACCCAAGTATTTAACTCGAACAATAAGGAATAACTTACCTTATGATATATGGCGAAAATGATCTTCACGAATCACCCCAAATCGCCCCATATGAGCTCCAAGAACTTAAAAGTGATGAAATGAGCTCAAAATCCCAAAATTAGATGTTTAATACACCTGTCAGGCCTCCTTTTTTGTGATCGCTATCATTATCCATGCGATCGCGATTAACAAAAGTTCCAGCATCGTTTCTTTCACCGCGATCGCGGCCAAAACCCCGCGATCGCGATGTACAAATTTTATTTCCTCTTCATTGACACCCTTCGGTATAATGGTCATAACTTTTTATACAAAATTTTAAATGATAAACAGTTTGATTTTTTGAAAACAAGATTCAAAGGGCTACAACTTTTAGTTTTGAATTATCCCCAAATTCCTTATATATTGCATGATATAAGCTCTCAAAAGCAGACCACTGATAGAAGAAATTCCTTCTACGCGATTGCAATATTCCTTCGGTGATCGTAATTCACAAGGCCTGGAATGTAATTTGATCTTCACGATCGTGGCCAAGACATCCGCGATCGCGATTCACACCCCTACCATCAGATACAACAGTTCAAAAGGCCTAAAAGTGGTCCGAAACCACCCCAAAACGCACTCGAGTTCCGAGGAACCCCGTCCAATCATTCTAACAAGTTTATATACCCAATGTAAACTTTTCAAAGGCTCGGAGCATGAATAACAACATCAAAACCAAGAATTAAAGATCAAACTCAATTTCTTAAACTCTCTTAACTTTCAAGCCTTCATGCTTCGCCGAACGCGTCTGAATCCTACTTAGACATTCCAGAATGACGTTAAATTTTACGTACAAGTCACAAATAACAATACGAACCTATTCCAAAGCCCGGAATACCAAACGGACATCGATAACACCAAATTTCACTTCAAATCAAACTTAGGAAATTCTAAATCTTCAAAATGCCAACTTTTCACATTAGGTGCCAAAATGCTCCCAGACCATCCGATACTTAACCCGAACATATGCCCAAGTTCAGAATCATCATACGAACCTATTGGAACTTTCAAATCCTAATTTCGTGGTCATTTACTCAAATGTCAAACCTTGGTCAACGTTTCCAACTTAAAACTTCCGAGTTGAGAATTTTCCATCCGAATCAATTCCGAACTTCTCGAAATCAAAACCGACCACACGTGCAAGTCATAATACATGAAGTGAAACTACTCAAGGCCTCAAACCACCGAATGATGTGCTAGAGCTCAAAACAACCGATCGGCTCGTTACGCTTACTGTACTTTTAAAGTGATCACCACTTGGATTATGAGTATATCTTGATAATTTAAAATTCGCAGAGGCAATATTTGGCCTAGTGTCGTGCATAACTTATATTAAACTACCAATTGCACTAGCATAGTCTAATTGACTAACAGATCTTCCGGGGTTCTCAACCATCTTTCTAGAAGCATCAAATGGAGTATTAAATTCTTTAATACCCAAATGATTAAATTTGAAAAGAACCTTGTCAATGTAGTGAGACTGACATAAGGCAAAACCCTCACTATATCTTTTAACTTTATCACCTAAGATAGTATCAACTTATCCCAAATCTATCAATTTAAATTGAGTAATTAAATACTTCTTAGTTTCATTTATGCCTTGCATGTTAGTTCCTATGATTAGCATGTCATCAACATAAAGACATACTATCAATCCATAATCCTTTGTGAATTTGGAATAAATGCAGTTATCTTCTCTGTCATGTTTAAAACCATTTGATAATATAACATTATCAAATTTTTCATGCCAATGTTTTAATCCATACAAGGACTTAACTAATTTACAAACTTTCTTGTCATTTTCAGGAAGCACAAACCCTTCGGTTTGCTCCATATAAACTTCTTCATCAAGATCACCATTTAAGAATGTCGTCTAAACATCCATTGGATGGACATTTAGATTGTATATTGATGCCAAAGCAAACAATACTCTTATTGAGGTAATTCTGGCCACAGGAGCATATGTGTCAAAATAATCTACTGTTGCCTTTTGTCTAAATCCTTTAGCTACTAGTCTAGCTTTAAAAGTTTGTAGAGAACCATCGGTACTGTATTTTCTTCTAAAAATCCATTTACACCCAATAGGTTTAGTATTAGAATGTATTGTCACTACCCAAAACCCATAATAGGTCGTGATGGCACCTAACACCGCCGTTAGGCAAGCCCACAAGTGAAATTACTATTTATTTACCCCCTTTTACATTTAAAACAATAGTTTCCCTTTTAAAAAGAACAAACAAGCAAGATCTCATGCAACCGTAAATGCTCTTTTCTTAACAAAATACCAACATAATAGTACATCCACTATAGTGATAGAAATAATAAGTACAACAGTACATAAATTCGAAAAGTACCCAAAACAAGGCTCCATAAGTACATGAGCAATCAAGAGAATATACAAAACTACTACGACTACATTCTGAAGGTGATAGACAGAAATAATAAACAAGGTAGAGGGAGACTCCGGTGATGCAGATCGTAGCAAGGCAAGAAGATCACCGTTAAGTCTCCATAGATGATCGACTACGCGCCCATGTGACCGCTGGTAGTACCTGTCTCAGTACCTGCACATCAGTGCAGAAATGTAGCGTGAGTACGAAAAATAACACGTATCCAGTAAGTATCTAGTCTAACCTCGAAGAACTAGTGATGAGGGCTCGACTTGACACTTACTAGAGGTCAAATAACAATATAAATACATAAAGTAGACATGGTGAGTGTACAACGGTTACACCCTATAATTTCGTACGTAAAAATGCATCGTAAGCAAACTAATGTAGGACCAAAAAAATGAGATAATATTTAAAAGTATATAAAGTAAGTTAATCATGTTACCTCTGAGGTTACAAATGTTGAAGATCATGAACAACAAGTACAAAGAGGGTTGGACAGTTCAGAAGCTAAAGCAATTGAAGAAAACAATGTTTCGTCGAAAGTCGACAAGTTGGGAATGTTATAACATGCACCTTTGGGGTGAGACTAGGGCGCTCAACATGATAAGGAAATTATGTTATGATTTACATTAGTCGTATGACATCCGTGTGTTATGTTTTGAAGTCAAGCGAGTTGTGGAACAAAAGTCGATGAAAGTCATCACAAGTTAAATTCATAAGTTTTACTGAAACTTTGGGTCAACTGTAACTGCAATTTTCTCCCAATATACTTAGAGTTATGGGGTGTTCCACCCATCAATTTAAGGATCTATGAGTCTATGTTCCAACGCATTAAACCGTTTGTAAATACGACATCGGAGTAGAGAGATATGCTTATGTTTGCGATACTGCGCAAGCTGCTAGGTGGCAAGTAGGTGTGTC
>AWOL01S0155785.1:0-11404 GCA_000715115.1 Nicotiana otophora
CAAAATGGTAATATCATAGTCTTTTAACAGCTCCAACCATCTACGCTGCCTCAAATTTAGATCCTTTTGCTTGAACAAGCGTTGTAGACTCTGATGAACTGCAAATACCTCACAAGACACGTCGTAGAGATAATGCCTCCAAATCGTCAATGCATGGACAATGGTTGCCAACTCTAAATCATGAACGAGGTAGTTCTTCTCATGGGGCTTCAACTGGCATGAAGCATAAGCAATCACTCAACTTTTATGCATCAAGACACACCCAATACCAATCCGAGAAGCATCACAATACACTGTATATGAACCCAATGTTGAAGGCAAAACTAGAACTGGAGTTGTGGTCAAGGCAGTCTTGAGCTTCTGAAATCTCTCCTCACACTTATCAGATCACCTGAATGGGGCACCTTCTGGGTCAACCTGGTCAAAGGCACAGTGATGGACGAGAAACCCGCCACGAAGAAGCGATAATAACCGGTCAAGCCAAGGAAATTCTGAATCTCAATAGCTGAAGACGGTCTGGGCCAACTATAAACCGTCTCAATCTTCTTCAAATCTACCTTGATCCCCTCACTGGACACCACGTGCCCCAAGAACGCCACAGAACCAAGCCAAAACTCACACTTGTAGAATTTAGCATAAAGTTTCTCCTCCCTCAATGTCTATAGTACAATCCTCAAATGTTGTGCATGCTCCTCCTGGCTACGTGAGTACACCGAGATATCATCAATGAATACTATGACAAACAAATCAAGATATGGCTGGAATACGCTGTTCAACGGATGCATAAATGTTGTTGGGGCATTGGTCAGCCCAAAAGATATCACAAGGAACTCGTAGTGACCATAGCAGGTCCTGAATGCCGTCTTCAGAATATTAGAGTCCCGAATCTTCAACTGGTGATACCCTGACCTCAAATCAATCTTAAAGAACACTCTAGCTCCCTGAAGCTGGTCAAATAAGTCATCAATGCGCGACAAAGTATACTTGTTTTTAATTGTAACTTTGTTCAACATCCTATAATCAATGCATATCCGTATAGTACCATCCTTGTTCTTCACAAACAGAACCGGTGCACCCCAAGGCGACACACTAGACCTAATGAACCCCTTATCAAGAAGCTCCTAAAGCTTCTCTTTTAATTCCTTCTGTTGGTGCCATACGATACGGAGGAATAGAAATGGGCTGAGTGCCTGATACCAAGTCAATACCAAAATCAATGTCCTTGTCGGGTGGCATGCCCGGCAGGTCTGCAAGAAACACATCCGGAAAGTCTCGCACAACCGAAAAAGACTCAATGGTAGGAGTATCAACCCCAACATCCCTCACAAAGGCCAAATATGCCAAACACCCCTTCCCAACCACTCGTTGGGCCTTCAAATATGAGATCACCCTACTAGGAACATAGTCCAGAGAACCTCTCCACTCAATTCTAGGCAATCCCGGCATCACCAACGTCACGGTCTTAGCGTGACAATCCAGAATAGCATGACATGGGGACAACCAATCCATGCCTAGAATCACATCGAAATCAACCATACTAAGCAGCAAGATATCAAATCTCATTTCCAATCCCCCAATAGTCACCACACACGACCGATATACATGGTCCACAATGATAGAATCACCCACCGGCATAGACACATGAACAAGTGAAACTAAGGACTCACGATGCATATCCAAATAACGAGAAAAATACGATGATACATATGAATAAGTGGAACCGGGGTCAAATAATATGGAAGTGTCCCTGTTGTCACGCCCCAACCTCGGGGATCGCGACCGGCGCTCAACAGAGTTACCCCGGTCGAGCAAGCATGTACAGTGTCATCTACCCAACTCACCCATGAATAAATAGAAGAATACATTTCATTAATTAACACCAAGATGGTTCATGAACAACACTAATTCCATCACCATTAGTTACCTCATTTATAAAGTCTTAAAATACACACACTCTCATAGTTTGAAGTAGAAGATGTAACACACATACAACATTACTATCTTGACTTTCCCAATACAAATACACAACCCACACCATGTCTACAGAGCCTCTAATAGATATAAAAGAGTACAATGATAGTGTCGGCAACAAGGCTCCGGTTATATCTCAAAACATAATACACATGGAACAAAAGATGCACAACCTCAGAATGAAGTGGGACTCACCAAGTCAGCTGGGAAAAGAGTGTACCGCTATCACTGGTCAGTGCCTTCCGTTGTGGAACCACCTGCATCCATTAAAGATGCAGTGCCCCCGGCAAAAGAGACGTTAGTACATGTCGAATAGTACTAGTATGAAAACCAAAACATCTATTTAAGGACATGGCATTACAACATGAATATGATGAATCATGGTAATGATCATAGGGCTTAGATAGACATAAAAGTCAAAACATATTTATTGAGAACTTCCAATAACACTTATAAATTTCAAGTCGAGAATCCTCTACAACTACCTTTACCCAAAGCGGCCTTGCCACCTCACCCCAATGTATGCGGGTGGAAGTGCAATCACAATACTAGAAACTCTACACAAAGTGGCCCCACCGCCTCATCCCAATGTATGCGGGTGGAGGTGTATTCACAATACCACAACTATACACAAAGCGGCCACGCCGCCTCACCCCAACGTATATGGATGGAGGTGAAATCACAATACCACAACTCTACATAAAGCATCCCCGCTGCCTCACCCCCAACGTATGCGGGTGGAGGTGTAACCACAATGCCACAACTTGAGTTCCCAAAACGATAATAATATGTACAAAAGAGTTCCCTTCTAATCAACTGTTTGGCACCTTTGGCCTTAGCAAGTGTAAATTCATAAAGTTTCATCATATGAGAAATAGGTGTTTAATCACATTGATTTCATACAAGATCTTCTCCCAAAGGGGTATAACATGATTAAGTCAAAAAAAATAGAGAATCATTAATACACGAGGGTTCTAACACGTTATTCTAATTGGGCATCAATTCTACTAGTTTGAATACCCCACATCAATAGTGTTTCAAGTTCGACTAGACAGGATAGAATTTTACAAGGATTTGGAAATTTCGATACTAGAATAAGAGTAGCCTTTATACCTCGAAAAATCTGTTTGTAGTGCCACAATAATGTCCCAGTACTCCTAACGATGCCAATATATAGAGGAGGGGAGAATTACAAGCACGATTAGAGAAATTCGTATGTCAAAGGTTGTCACAACTATGACCCAACCTTTCCCTCAACCAATTCAACAACAAAACCACCCAAGATTGTTCAACAACTTCCCTAAAATCTCTATTAGATCATGCATGTGATAAATCTACCCTTAGCACACATAATCAACCCCCAAACCCGAAATTGAAGAATTGGGGAAAGAAATTCTTACCTCTTTGAAGCCCTAGCAAGTTCCCTTTAATGGAATTCCAAGGTTTGATCAAAGTAGAGTAGTGAAATCCTTAGTCCTCCCTTCCCTGTCTCTAGAATAGCTCTCTCCTCTCTCTAAAATGTCAGGTAATCCCCCAAAAAGGAACACTTAGGCTAGATAAATGAAATGGGGGTCGGGTTATAAAATTAAAAAAATGAAGCCCTGACACAGATCTGCGCTTCTGCGGTCCGCAAAATGGACTGCACAATGGCCCTCGGAACTGGGCAATTCTGCCCCACTCTGCAACTAGTCTACAGTCCGCACACCTATTCTGCGGTCACATAACGCGCCGTAGAACCTTTCTCTCAAAAATTCCATGCTAGATATGTGATGGGTTATGCGGCCGCATAATGGACCGCATAATAATCCAAATAAATTGCCTAGATTTCTACCTCAGTCTGCAGCATATCTGTGGTCCGCAGATCAGTTTTGTGGTCGTAGAATGGGCCGCAAAAGACACCCTGCATTTCCAAAAAGTTTCTTCAACTCCCCAACACATTGTTCCACCCAAAAAGTCCGAACCGCCTACTTCAGCACCACAAAACCCCGGGTTTTAGGTAAAATTTTACGGGGCCTTACACCTGTGGCACACTAAGACAATACCTGTGATCACTATGTCTGAAGTAAAGGCCTCTGGCCGAGCGGGAAAAGCATAATATCGAGCCTGACCTCAACCTGGTCGACCTCCCTCTCTAGGGCGACCTCTAGCTGCTTGAACCCCACCCCGAGTTGGCTGAGTGAGTGGTGAAGTAATTGGTTCAGAAGCCATAGCCTGACCTCTCTGCTGAACTAAACCTCCCAAACGACGGGGACAATGCCTCCATACATGTCCAAACTCCTGCACTCGAAGCAACTCTGATCCGTTAATGGCGGCAGGTACTGAATCGGACCCCGAGAACCAAAATAACTACTAAAAGGACCTGGTACATATGAACCCTAAATTGATGGAGCACGGGATGAACTTTGAGCTGGGAGAGCACTAAGGTATGACTGACTCGGACGAGCACTATAGGAACCATGGCTAGCTGATGCACCACGATGAATCGAACGAGCCATCTGAGCGGACCTATAAGGACGACCCCTACTATGGTGGGGCTGTCCTCCAAATGAGGCACTCCTTAAACTACCGGAACCACAAGGCCTCTTGGCCTCCCTCTCCTTATGCTCCTGACTACAAACCTGCTCTAGGCATCTAGAAATATCAACCACCTTGTCAAATAGAGCACCTGACTCAATCTCCCGAGTCATGACGAAACGCAGTCCATAGTTGAGGCCATCAGTGAACCTCTCAATCCTCTCCCTCTCTGTGGGAACCAACCAGATTGCGTGACGAGCTAACTCTGAAAATCTCATCTCATACTGGGTCACTAACATACCCTCCTGGCGTAGCTGCTCAAACTGCCTACACAACACCTCCCTGCGGGTCTGTGGAACAAACTTCTCTAAGAAGAGAATTGAGAACTCATGCCATGTAAGTGGTGCAGCACCAGCTGGCTTGCTCAACTCATAGGCTTCCCACCATCTGAAGGTTGCCCCCGACAGCTGAAAAATAGTAAATGAGACTCCACTAGTCTCTAGAATACCTGCCGTGCCAAGGATCCGCTAGCACCTGTCTAAGAATCCTGAGCATCCTCTGACTCAACCCCACTGAACCCCGGTGGCCTGAGCCTCCAAAACTGCACTAGTCTCTTCTACTCCTCATCACTTATAGGTGGACCAACCTGGGCCTGAGCAGTTGCAACCGGCTGGGTTGTTAGTACCCCCGGTGTTTGAATTCCCTGAACTACCTACTTTGGAGTACGGGCGGTGGGAGTTTGAGCACCTCCCCCAGCCTGAGAAGTGGCTGGTGCGGCCTTAACTGAAACCGCCTGAGCAAGGCTAGTGTATACAGTCAATATCAGAGGCAAAGCCTCCTGAAGGTGTGGAATCACAATGGGCACAACTGGTGCCTGAGCTATTCCCACCAGCACACCGCATATGGTATATGCTCCTGAATTGGAGCACCTGGTGGCTCCACAGGTGCTGCTCTAGCTGTTGTACGAGCTGTACCTCAGCCTCTACCACGGCCCCGGCCTCTCGCTTCCCTTGCTGGTGGTACTGGTGGTCATCCACTTGATCTGGTCACATGTATCCTCATCATCTGTGAGAGAATAGAATAATAGAAGTTTAGTTTTCGGAACCAACAAATTCGCATGACAAGAATACAAGAAAGTGAAGTTTCCTAATGGTTCGGTAGCCTCTCGAAGATAAGTATAGACGTCTTCGTACCGCTCCGCAAGACTCTACTAAACCTGCTCATGATTCGTGAGACCTAAGTAACCTAGGACTCTGATACCAACTTGTCACGATCCAAATCTCAATATGTCGTGATGACGCCTACCACGTTACTAGGCAAGTTAGGAATCACAAAACAACCACGTATTTTAAATTAAGAACATGATTTAATAAGTTTAGCAATGAATTTTTCATAAATAACAGATAAGAACAACTGCGACTCAACTACAACAATCCCCAAAATTTGGGTGTCACCGAATACATGAGCTACTAAGTGTCAACACACTCTAAATCTCAAATACATCTGTCTAAAAAATAGAACACTACAGAATAAAACTTAAAGGAAGGAGAGTCGAGGTCTGCTGGCGTCATAGCAGCTACCTCAATAGTCTCCAAGCAGATACTGCACCAAGCCTAGCAACCACCATGTCTGAATGTACCTGGATCTGCACACGAAGTGCGGAGTGTAGTATAAGTACAACCGATCCCATGTACTCAATAGGTAACAGGACTAACCTTGGGCTAAAAGCACTGACGAGCTCAGAAAGGTACAGTCTAAATCTACATAATGACGGTACAGATATAACAGGGAAATGACAGTAATAACTCAGAGAAATTCCATAATCAGTTCGTATACAGTACAAGAATATAGACATGCTTACGAGTTCAACAGTTTAAGCTCAACACTGATAAAATAATCCAAGTATAGCTAGCATGAGAAATGTTACATCTCTATGTCTACATGTCAAATATGCATGTCAAATGTAATGCAACACAGTAATACTCTCAGGTACTCACGCTCTCACAGTACTCAATCTGACTGTCTCAACTCCCACCCATCACACTCAATCACTCAGCACACTCAATCACTCGGCACTCTCAATCTCTCATCACACTCAGTCACTCAACATTGTACGGTTCTTGCGCTCACTACTGGTATGTCAGACTCCGGAGGGGTGGATCCAACCCAAGCGCTAATATAAGTTAACATGGCATGTTCGGCGTGCAGCCCGATCCCATAAACAACTTCTGCGACGTGCAGCCCGATCCTAGAAATGCCACTCATAATTCGGCTCTTAGGCCCCAACTCAATCATCAATCTCTCCAGTCTCTCAGGCTCACAAATCTCATATCAATCAGCCCAAACAATGATAACATGATGTAACAACAAATGATAGCAGAGACTGACATATAATATGCAATGAGTAAATATGACTGAGCACATAATTGCAACTTAAGAAAATAACTCAACAGCAGAAATAACCACAGTGGGTCCCAACAGAATAAGCACATACCCCTAATATGATTTCTAACATGGATCACAACTCAATTACTTTAACACGTAGGAATTACACGAATAGAAATAAGACTAGATAACTACACAGTACCATAGAATTATCAAAGCCATAATTACCACGGTGCAAGCCCACACGCCCATCATCTAGCGTGTGCGTCACCCCAACACCAATCACATAACATGTATTTCAGGGATTTCTACCTCAATACCAAGTTTAGAAGTGTTACTTACCTCAAACCGCATCAAAACTCCAACAAGCCCTTGCCTCGCGAATCGGCCTCCGAGCGACTCGAATCTAGTCACAAATAACTTAATATAATCAATACAAGCTATAGGAATCGATCCCACGCCTCGGAACTCAACAAAATTCATAAAATCCAAACTTCCATTCAATAACGAGTCCAACCATACCAAAACCATCCTATTTCGATCACAAATCGACCCTCAAAACCCCAATTCTTACTCTCCAATCCGTAGTCCAAAATCCCCTAAATTTCACCTTAAAAACATATAATCTAGGTGTAGAAATCAATGGGTATTCAATATTATTGGACAAAAGTGATCAAAAATAGCTTATCTCTTGATTTGTAGAGAAATGCCTCTCAAACATTGCCCCTAACCGAGCTCCCCAGATCCAAATGTGAAATAATACTCTAACCCTCATTTTTGAAATTAAGTAGTATGCCCAGCTGTTCCTCTTCGCGATCGCGAGGGACAACAAAAGATGTTGCCCTCACAATACACTTCGCGAACATGAAGACTCCATCACGAATGCGGTGACTAATTCCCCCAAACGTACGCGATCGCGGACACTCACATATGATCGCGTAGAACAACGCGACCGACATCCCAGGTCTTCTCTTCCTTCTTCGTGAACGTAGCACCTCTCACGCTTTCGCATTGCACTAACTCCCCAAGGTTCGCGATCGCAGAACAATTCACGCAAACGCAGAGACCAACTTCACCAGTCACACAAACAACCCTTCGTAATCACGGACATTCCCCCGCGATCCCGTATAAGGAAACCAGAACCAGACATAACAGCAGTCCTACAAGTTAAAAATGAGTCGAACATGATCCGAATCACATCTAAGGCCCCCAGGATCCCATCAAAACATACCAACATATCGTAAGACATCATACGAACGTAGTCGAAGCCTCAACTAACCTCAAAAAAAAGTCGAAATCACAAATCACACCCCCAATTCAAGCCTAATGAACTATTGAACTTTCAATTTCTAAAACCAATGTCGAAACACACCAAATCAACTCCGATTGACCTCAATATTTGCACATAAGTAATAAATGACACAACAAACCTTTTCCAACTCCCAGAACCACAATTCGAGTCCGGTAATAACAAAGTCAACTCTCGGTCAAACTTCTCAACTTTCCAAACCTTCAACTTTCCAACTTTTGCCAATTCAAGCCAAAACGACCTACGGACCTCCAAATCAAAATTCGGATATACTCCTAAGTCCAAAATCACCATACGAAACTATCGTAAATAACAAAACTCCATTCTGGAGTCGTTTACTCATAAGTCAACATCTGGTCAACTCTTTCAACTTAGACTTCCAACCTTAGGACTAAGTATCCCAATTCATTCCGAAGCATCCCCGGAATCAAATCAACCATCCCGGCAAATCACATAACAACAAACAAACATAGTATAACCAATAAATAAGGGAACGGAGCTACAATACTCAGAACGACCGGTTGGGTCATTACAGTAAAGATGCAGAAGGAGCCTTCTCCAGAAAGTCCTTCGTGGCGCTAAGATGTTGTAGTATAATGGTGCTAACAGTGGGAGGTTCGGAATCGACTTCGACCTCCTTGTATTTGTTCTTCTTTGGGCCTCCACGGAAGAGAAGACTAGTATTTTCGAAGAAAGCAGTGAAAGAGGCCATGGTGATGAAAGGCCAATAAAACTTTTGCTGAGAAAAAGATGGAAAAATTCGTAAGCAGATGCAAAGAGAAAGAAAAGCTTTTGAAAGTTGTAAAAGTGAAGAAGTAAAAATAATGAACATTAGAGAAGTTATAGACGACAAAAATCGTGGTCATGATTACCTCGACAAAAATACTCCATTGTATTGTATCACCTCTAATAGGAATAAATGAGCTAAACTCCTGAAACTTGATTATCTTTATCCTTTTTATGATTGATATCAAGGAATTAATCTACTCGTGATTTTACGGAGTACTACTTGTTATCTCCCACCATTACAAATATTGAATAACTTTCGCACAATTGTTTTTACCAATTTGAACATCAGATCGTTTTCCTCGCATTCAATATTATCTCTATTTTATTAGGAGGACATCCCTTCAACTAGATCTCATATTAGAAAAGCACCGGAGCATAGTTCTGCCAGCTTCATTGCGTCTTTTTTCTGGACCAATTGCATATGAAGAACTCATTCTTCTGCACCAATCATGTATAAAGAACTGCACTCTTTATGCACCAATTGTGTATAAAGAACTGCACCATGCACCTTGACGGAAAATTTAAGTGAATCACTATAGTGATTTCTAGAAGTGATCTTTGTACATGTTCATATCTATTGCAGTTTTAATGGATGTTTATGCATAAATTTACAATTCTCGTCAAAATACAGGTTCATATCTACTATTTATTGCACAATTTTAATAGATGTTTATGCATAAAATTATAGTTCTCGTAAAAAATATTGAATTCTAAACCCGATACCGTAAAAACTGCATCCTAATACCTTAAACTGTCGTTTGCATCGGCCTACATAGCATTTGGGAACTCATTTTATTCATGTATTTAACTAAGACTAGGACTTCCCTTTTTCAGATTTTGGAAAAGGCCATATAGTCTGGTGTCCGAACAATATATGTTGGGAATAAACCCCCTACAGAAATAATATTCATAGGAATAAAAGTAGAATAATAACGTAGCACCAAGATACGGTAATTAATAAGAATAAAAGAGTGACAACGATACCAAGATTTTTACGTGAAGAACCCTTTTAAATAAGGGGAAAAAACTACGGCCCCGAGACGAGCAACTGATATCACGATAGCAAGGAATTTTACACTTTGTAGGTCCGAGTAAAATATTCCAAAGTCCACTACAACACTCAAAAGAAATAACCCTCTTTTGATATTCCCACCTCAATACAATATCTCTCACTCTTTATTTTTCTCACAAGTTATTTTCTTATACTCTGTCTGTGAAACCTCACTCTTTCTTTCTCTCTTTGCTGGTGTGCAGAAATGAGAGTTGAAGCTCTCCTTTTATAGCTGAAGCCACACACTCTAAAGCCTACTATATTTGACAATTTGCACACACTTTTCCTTCTTTTTTTTCAATGTTGACAATTCAACAAAGTTGGATACCAAATCAAAGAAATTCAACAAAGTTGGCTACCAAACCAAAGAAATTCAACAAAGTTGGCTACCAAACCAAAGAAATTTTCCTTAGGCACATACCTATTATTTTGGCTATTGAATGAGATGGACCCCATCAATCTCCCCATCCAGTCTCATTCATCTAGTGGAGGTAGCATTGTCTTCTAGTTTGAGTGCATGCCGACAAGTTCTTTGCATAGCTCGAACTTGTCTCTTGGTATCACCTTGGTCAACATATCAGCAGGATTTTCACTCGTGTGAATCGTTTTGACCTGTAAAGATTTGTTCTGCACCTGCTCACGAATCAAATGATATCTCACATCTATATATGCTTTGTTCTTGCATGGTACATAGAGTTCTTGCTCAAGTCTATTGCACTTTTACTGTCACAATAGACGACATACTCATTTTGATGCAATTCCAACTCTTGAAGAAACTGCTTGAGCCATACCATCTCCTTGACAGCTTCTGTAGCGGCAATGTACTCTGCTTCAGTTGTTGAAAGTGCAACACACTTCTGCAATTTATACTGCCATGATATAGCTCCCCCTGAAAATGTAAACAAATATCTACTAGTGGATTTTCTGTTATCAATGTCACCTGCCATATCAGCATCTGTATAGCCCATCAAGATTAGATGAGATCCTCCAAAGCACAAACAATCTCCGTAGTACCTCTCAGGTACCTGAGTATCTACTTGACTATTTCCCAATGTTCCTTTCTAGGATTTTCAAGGAATCTGCTAACAACACCAACTGCATGAGCAATATCAGGTCTGGTGTATACCATTTCATATGTCAAGATTCCGACTGCTAAAGAATAAGGAACTCTAACCATGTTCCCATTCTCCTCCATTGTTGTAGGACATATCTTCTTGCTCAACTTTAGATGACTAGCAAGAGGTGTGCTGACTGGCTTAGCATTCTTCGTGTTGAAGAGTTCCAGTATACGTTCAATGTACTTCTCCTGAGATAGTCACAACTTTCTGCTTGTTCGCTCTCGAACTATCTTCATACCCAGAATTTGTTGTGCTAGGCCCAAGTCC